>MU134707.1:0-28513 GCA_015039355.1 Ramaria rubella
ACATCAAGGCCAGCTTTGTCAATCACGTGACATTTGCTGTTGTATCTCATCTATGCTTACATCAGCATATTACGTTATCGTCATCATCACTGCTACATCTTCATCTTTGTCCTTGTTCTACTTTTGTTGCTGCTGATAGCAAAGCGCACTGAGCCAAACACCAGTGTAAGTAGCTGTGCAACGACGACACCGCTACCCACTGTCTTTTGGATTCATTTCCGACAGTAAACCGACAACGTTCCAGGACGGCCAGCATCCTATTTCCTCCAGACAAGCCTTCAATTTCCAAAATACATGTTTGTGAACCCCCAGTTCACAGTGAATGCGCTCCGGATGACCATGGAGAATTTCTTGCACCCATTGATACTCGCTTAGTATTGAGGTATGATAGGGTGTCTTGTTGTATAGGGGATTTGCAAAGTTCATGATAATCTGGGAGTAGGCACATCCTGCTGCCCCAGCGGCCAGGATTAGGGCAAGATACTTGTTGCGCATGGTGAGGGGGGTCCCACGTAGTGTAGTGGTTCTGTGTGGCTGACCTGGGGGTAGAAGGGGTGGATGATGACAGGGTATTCTGAAGCATAGGTTCATTGTCAATGTCATCACTCATGGTGGACTTCTGAACATGCAAGTGTGACTGATGTTTCAAACTCAGAGGAACATCTGGGAGCCATTGACTGAGTCAGCTGCTGGTGGGGATGGATTTGTAAGCTAAGTTAAGTTAACATTCTGCATCTGAACAGGACCTAAGTTAGTAAGTTACTAAGTCACTAAGAGTCTGTTTGGACACAGAATTACACCGTAGCTGAATCATGATTAGCTTACCAATCATCAGCGATTTCATGCCACTGGCTGCTGAGTCCCAACCAAACACTGTGTTTTGCAGTGTTCATCCCTCCTCAATCCCATGATGCGAACTTGCAGCTCCCAGAGCCCAACCAGGGATGGACATGGTCCTATGCCTCCCCAATCGGTCACTAATCCACCTGTCAGAAAACAAAGAGCCATTTGGTCTATTGAAGATAAACAGGTACTTGTCCATTTCCTCATCGATTGTAAGGCCGAGGCAGGTGACGATGCCAATTTCACCAAGATGACGTGGGTGGCGGCATCACATGAGATGATGAGGCATTCTTATGTTCAGGGAGCTAAAATGGTGGACACTTGTAAGACTAGGTGGATGAAGGTGTGTTCCTCTTTTGGTGTCACCAACTCCAGGCTGAACAGCATCCCAGACAGCTTAATAAAGATTACAACTGTGCTCTCAAGCTCAAGAACATGTCAGGCTTGACATATTCCAATACTTCAGGGATCATTGAAGCAGACAGCTCTGTCTGGGCCGACTTTGCACAGGTAAGCTATATTTTACATTGCACATTTGGATGCTGATGACAATGCAACTCTACAGAAAAACAGTGAAGCTGCCCAGCTGGGAAAGTCTGGTTTCCCTCTATTTGACATGATGTCACTGGTTATGCCCACAGCCGCTAGGGGCACACATGCGTATAGGGCTTCATTTTCAGAGTATGGGTCCGGAGGTAGGGAGAAGAGAAAGGAAGTGGAACAAAGGTTTAGTGCACCACCCAGTCACCAGATGACTCCACAGCGTGATGAGGATGAGGAGATGGATAGCCACCTGGACAAAAGATGCGATGGGACATCCTACAGCACTTTCCCTCCTGCCATTGGTCCCCCTTTGTCCTACGGCCCTCCCCCTTTGTCCTATGGCCCTCCCCATTCCTCCTACAGCCTCCCCCTTACAGTGTTGGTCCCATTTCCTCTGCCATCGGTTCCCCTTCCTCCTACGGCTCTCCCTCTTCTAGCATCGGTCCCATTTCCTCCGCTATCGGCTCCCCTTCCTCCTACCGCCTTCCCTCTGCCAGCATTGGTCCCACTTCCTCTGCCACCGGTTCCCCTTCCACTGCTACCAGTCCCCTTGCCTCTACCATCTGTGCTCCAAGTACTGGAGGTTGTGACCCCAATAACTGGCCGCTCCCTTCCCCTTCGGCATCTGTTGTTGAGTTCACAGCATGAAGCAGTGCCAGGGGGTGGAGCGTCAGCAGTGTGACCTCAAGCATGAAACGGCACGTGAGTGAGCCCCAAGGAAGCGATGGGGGGGTGCCACAGCTAACAAGAGAGTCTGCCTCACCGGACCAGTTGCTCTCTCTCACCTCAGAGACAAAATCGCTATGCTCACCAACACGTAGAGTGCCAAGAATGAGATGCATGCTGAGCAAGTGCACGTCCAGGGTGAGCCCGTTTGCGTGCAAGCGGACCACACACGTATGCTCAGCGAGAAGCTCACCATCCAGGAACACCTTCAAATGCAAGTCAATCAGCTGTGTGAGATGGAGTTGGAGCATGACCCCAAAACTTGGAAGAGTAAGGCAATCAAGAGTGTGCAGAGCGAACACAAATTGAGCGGCACGCAGACATTGGCCCTCTGTGAGGAGTTTCGCAATGATGCCAGTGTGGCGGCCATGTTCTGCAACATGCTGCCGGACATCCGCAAGCTCTGGATCACGAAGTGGCTCTATGAGCTGGGATTCATGCTTTGAGCAGGGTTAGTGTCAAGAACAATAGCCATGAAAACTCCAATGTACTTTAGAAATATTTGCAATGAAGCTTTTTTATTTTTACAACTTTTCTTAGTGGGAATTAGAATCATATCAAAAATTTCCAATTCCCTGAGTTTATGAAGGAAAGAATTGGCTTTTCCAGTTGGAGCATTTCAGCTTTCAAATAATCACGCAAGTATACTAACTTCATAGTATTTCTAGATTCTAAGAACCTAGTCTCACATGTTATCACATTATTTGTATGAGTAAAGAACATAGAATATCTGGATTTGCTTTCTTGGATCAATGGTACTTTTTTGATTCCATGAATTATGAAATATCCCTCTTTTGTTATCATAGGTATTTCGAAATCATCTTTACCATTGCTTACTTTCATGTCATAATTTGTCCCATCAACGATACTTTGTTCTGCATCTTCATTGGGGAGCTCTACTTCATGGTCTTCTTTCAAGCAATTTACTACCATGCTGTGAAATATATCATGTTGATTTGCCAATGTTCCATGTCTCTCAAAGAATTTAGACAATAGAAGTGATCTGAATTTATCCATGTTGAAATTGAAAACTGCTGTGGTGTGTATTAATCAGTTTTAGTTTAGTGTTATGTACGTTTCATCTGAGAAGTTCGATATTAAGAGACTCTCATTTGAAACCGAGGGGGAGGACAATAAGAAGAGGGTGGTACTCAAGTACAATTACATCAATAGAGGTATTTCCAATTTATCTCTACCCCTCAATAAGGACTGCTTTGTAGAATGTAGAGGGGTATATGAGGAGCTTTTTAGATCTAACAAGACTGGAAAGCATATTACCACTTTTATATTAGACAGAGGAGTGGACAGTAATGTTGAAATATATAAAGTACTAGAATCTATATATGAAAAAATTGCAAAACATGAGAAGTCGAAAAAAGTAGTGTTCCCAGTGAAGGATGAAGAAGATTCTGATAGGAGTTTTGTATATTGTAGATTTATAGAAGGAAGTGATGGAAAAATGCACTCTGTAGCATATGATTGTGATAATCAAAACTTGGATATATGCATGCTGAGAAGATGTACTGCAAGACCAATGATATCTATATCATATCCAGTTACATCTTTGGATAAGGTGAACGTAAAGTTTTCAGTATTCCAAATCCAGGTCAAAGAAATGTTGCAATCTGGCAACTCTTTACTTGATGATAGTCAAGATGAGCCGTGAATTTTAAAAGCTATCATATCATCAGATAATTACCGGTTTCTATATGATATTCTTCTATCTTAGATGTTATCTCCTTTATTTTGAGATTATGATCTAAGTTTATCGATAAAAATTCGCATATCGACAGCAATTCCTCCTTCTTTATAGATGTTAGATTTCTGCCCTTAAGAGTTTTTCTCCTATCACTCTCCTCACTACCTCTCCTTATTCTCATCTTATTATCTATTACTGAGATGATTGAATATATTTCACCCACAGAATTGAGCTTTTCTAAGTATCTTTCTCTCATACTATTAACTACATCGTATTCTTCTACATCACTTCCTATAAATTTCCATACTCCATCATCCAATACCCTAGTCTTTCTATTTAGGGAGCTAGGGAAAGGAACCACTGCCTTATATGATAGGTCTAGATCTCTATAATGGAGTATGTGGAATGTTTTTCCTCTCATCTCTATAAATAGATACCTAAGCACTTTCAAAATTCCCTTATCTATAGAATCCCTCTTTTGCTTACACAACGTTCTTTCCAAAATGCATATCTTTTGAGAGACACTCATAGACCTCAAATAATCTAGTTCATTATCAAAGTGTATGTTCATAGGAATCTTGTCTATCCTGTTGTTATGACTGTTCTCAGAACGGGATAGTATTGGTCCTCTTATTATGTGGAATAGGGAAGATGGATCCCTATGTAGGAAGAAGATACCTTGATCTTCCCTAAGGAACATGTTCTTACGTAGCTGATGATTAGTTGTTATTACTCTGAATAAAGCGTGCTTAACTACTTCATCAGGATAGTCAACATACTTTGATATAGTGTCAAAATCACATGACTCTGTCCTAGAGAATATTTCGGATACTTTGTCTACGAGCATCTCCATATAAGACTCTACATAGTATAGTAAGAAGCTTTCGACTTTCGTAGCCTTACTAGAATATCTTTCTATAGATCTTTTTCTAAGAGAGTCTTCCTCCTTTTCTATCAATTCTTGTTTAGACCTACATATCATGAGTTTCCTTACGTCTATGGATTCATCTACTATATAAACAAATACTTCTACTCTCCTTTCAGTCTCCTTAAGCAATGCATGAGATTTAGTTCTTATAACTCTTCCTATAGTCTGACTTAGCTTAGAGTAGTTCCAATGAGGTGACATGGAATGAAACTGTCTAACATTCAACAGTGTTATAGATTCTCCAATAACCCTACTCCCCAACAGTATTCTTATCAGAGACCCTCTTTTATTCTCTGGAGAGTTAAATGCATCTAATCTGTCTTGCATGTTCGGAGATATATCAGAGCTACCAACACAGATTGTATACCTCTTCTTCTCTTCTAGTATGGGTTGACCATAGTACAACTCATATCCATGTTCTTCTAGTATTCTCGCTAGTAGTAATAAGCCATATCCATGGACCTCTTCTATAGAAATGAATATGGATCCTTCAGATAATAGTATATTCTCCATGAGCTTATGATATTTGCAACTAGACCTCCTCAATCCTTCTCCTCTTAAGAATTCTACAAGATCGTCAGGAACCTGATATGATGTAAAGGTAATCTCTCTAGGACCCCTTTTCATATCTATTGGAACTACCTTGGCCTTGATCTTGGTTTCAACTATTCTAGTAGCCACACTATTATCAGGGAATGAGAATAGGGCAAAGTGTGACAACTTCTTATATATATCTACTACTGCTGTGGTAGATTCTTCTAATGTGTAATTGGTTTTTTGATGACCTTTCATAGTTACTAATTCTATGGCAGGAACTATATGGTCATTTGGAATTCCTGAATATGACACCTTAGGTTTATCTACTATTCTAGAGTTGAAGGAGACAAACCCCTTTTCAGAATACTTGTTCGATAGAAGATTTGTTATAGACTCCATCTGATGATGACTATCTACCATGGGGGTGGCAGATGAAAATATAAACTTAGATCTATTACACAGAGTTATTACTCTCATAATAGACTTATAAACAGAGTCTACTTTCTCCTTAGCAACTATTTCTCTAACATTGTGTATTTCGTCGAATGTTATTATTCTATTATCAAATCTTTCGATAATGTTTTTATCAGAATATTTTACTATTCTGTTGTGGAGAGATATATAATGATCTATTTGAAAGATACTATTGATAGTTGTATCAAATTCTATCTTTTCCAAATACTGTGATATTTGTTTTTTAGAAGCTATTGGAGCCACTCTCTCCTCTGGTGACTACGATGCTTTTCATATTTGAGTGAAAAAAAATGGTCCATAGATATGGCTATTGAGATCAAGGATTTTCCGGATCCTGGTGAGTGATAAAGAAGAACGGAATTATAAGGAGTGTGTGGGGAAGATGAATCTTCTTACATATTCTTGATGAGGAAATAAACCCTCTTTGTTGTAGAGATTCTGAAATTCGAAGAGACAGGATATGTTTTTTTCGACGTCTTTGGTAGGATACATCTACTATATTAGATAATGTGGGTTATAATATTCAATTGTTGCTGTAAAGTGAAAGTACAGAACTACACATTTTCATCGTATAAGCATGGAAGAAGTTGGAAAGATATTTTGTCTTGCTCGATTACTAGACAATACTCCATTGGATGAAGATGATGAGAAGGAGAATGTAGAACTTGAGTTCAGGTTTAGGCATGTAGATAAGAACAAGTTCATATCCCTCTATGAGTATGCCAAGAATCACTACAAAAAGATAGATGAATATTCATACACAGAGACCAGAATGCAATTACTAGGAAAGAGTAAGTCTGTTCATAGGAAAGTACAAAGAGCGAATAGTAAGAAGATTATAGAATCCAAGACATCAATCGATATTGTTCATCTGGATTGGTTGAATGTTGTTGTATCATTGGAAAAGAAAATGGATAGCATGAGAAATAACATCGTAAGACCCAAAAGTAAAAGAAGAATAAGCTTCGATATCGGTAAGATGAGGTTGGATATGACATTTAACCACGAAGATGATACTTACCAGATAGAAGTAGAAGTACTTGATATATACTGTGACCATCATGAGGTAATGAACGTGGTAGAAAGTCTCATAATGAGGATGTTGGATACACCATTATACATAAGAAGGAGTGTATATGAGTGTGTTGTTAATATTGCTAGTAAGGAATATGATGATGAATACTTTTGCATTGGTAAGAGAAGGTATCAAACCCCAAAAACTCTAAGGGCTAGCGAATTTCATACTATATACAAGGATGAGTATTATATAACTCCCAAGCTGGATGGAGAGAGAAGGTTCCTTATCTTGTTTAATGATCAGTGCTACAGCATAGATTCTCTAATGAGGGTTAGGAAGGAAAGTATATTTTCAGGATATAGTAGTAGCGCTTGCTGTATTCTTGATTGTGAGTATACTAATGAGACATATAATGTGATAGATATGCCAGTATTAGAGGGAGAGTACTTTGGAGGTAATGGAAGTTCAAAAGAAAGGCTACAGTTATTCCAAAAGAGCTGCTCGCATGATAATGGAATTGTAATGAAGGTATACGAGGTTCTTGATAGGAACCCATATAACAAAATAATAATGTGGAAAGAGGAGTATGATAGGAACCCATATAACAAAATAATAATGTGGAAAGAGGAGTATGATATAGATGGTATTATAATCATAGGAAGGAGTTATGATAGTTCTTGTTTAAAGATCAAGTTCAATGTAACTGTAGATTTGTATGTAACTGTAGATAAAACTCTCATATCATCAGATGAAGTAGTATTTGATGTAGACATTGAAGGAGAGTGCTTACCAGAGAGAGTATACGAATTTGTAGTATTATCTAAAGACAAATTGGGAGTTATGAGAGAGAGGAAAGATAAGCCAGTCCCAAACTCATCCCAGGTTATAATATCTAACATGTCATCAGACGTCGCTGATATGAAAATGTTCCAAGGAAAGTGTAGTATAATGATGAGAAAGATGCACAATAGGGTAAAAAGACTTATGTATAGAATGGCAGATACTGAGGGAGCCATAGTATTGGATATAGGTACTGGTCAGGGTGGGGATTTGTCCAAATGGAAAGGAGTCAAAGAAGTAATTGCTGTAGATCCGAATGATGATCTAAGAAGAGAGTTTGAAAAGAGGGTATCCCACCTCCATAAAGATATTTCTATCTCTCATTTACAGCATAGGACGTCATCTTATCATGAAATAATAAGAAGTATGGGTAAGAAGAAGGCCAATATAGTTAGTTTGTTTTTTTGTTTAAACCTATTTGAAGAAGATGATATAACTGGTCTGTACGAGATAATAAGAAGATGTTCTCATAACAATTGTAGGATAATAGGAATATATATGAATCCTGATTCATATGGATCGAACGAGTGTTATGATATAAGGGATTTAGGACGTGGTAATTACTTTGTAGAATTCAAAGGTACTAGAATAAAGCAGAATGAGAGAATGTTTGGTTTTGGATCATTTAAGTCTCATCTAGAGGCCCTAGGATATACTATGATGTCTAGATCAAAGGTTAATACTATGATGCACAATCTTAGTGTTGAAGAAGAGTCCTTAACTAACATGTTCTACTCATTTGAATTTAGGAGGAGAGTGTCCGGATTCTAATATAGGAAGAATAATTCTGGATGTGAGTCCTGGGTATAAAACATTCAGATTCAGCATAAGGCCAAAGATGAGAATGTTCTTTTAAAACTTCCTATTTGATATCCATCTCCAACAATAGAACCTATTGTTGAAAATATATGCATTCTCATTCTCATGAATCCTTTGGCATTGAGGGCACAATGATGGGTTTATTCTATCCAGTAATATTTTATTCCCTTCCATCCTCCTAACCTTAAAAGAACAAGGAACTTCTCCAGCGTAGACTGAGGATGATACTTGTACGCATAGCTTTATTGGTAATATTACATTTGTTGTATTCCTGGTATCTGATATTATTCCTTCGTGAAATGAGCCTATTGTAACGGAACCTCCCACTCTCTTTTTCCATCTTTTCTGACCATACTTGGTACATCCTTCTATCCTAAAGTGCTGCACCTTACTATATACTCCCATATCTATATCAAACTCTTTTGACATTATGCATGCCAGCTCCCTACAATACTTATTGGAGGGGAATGAGTAGTTTGATAATACTATATGATATGATTTTTCTATGTCATATAATATTATCTTAGGATTTTTGAGACCATATGTTGCGAGTATGGATCTCATTTTCGATAGAAGTAATTCTATATCATCTACTTTTTCATCAATGTCTATCCTAAATTTTTGAGGGCCCCTTCTTATGACTTCAAAGAAGGTCTTCTTCTCATCTGGGATATACCTATACCAAGAATAGAAAGAATCACATGAGTCGAATCTCATGTATGATCTACCATCACTATCACAGAACTGTACTACAAAATCCCCATTCTCAACAAAATTTTCTATACAGTCCTCGTATGGTGAGTCTTTCCTATTCAGGAATCTGTACTTCCTTTTACCACGAAACATAATCTCCAATATAAGTAGATTATATTAATCAATAGCCTTTTAAAGTTCTAGAAAGAATTTGATGGCATCTTTATCTATCAAAGGAGAATTTACATCTATAGATCTAGCCTTCTTAGGACCTATCCCATTAACTCCCATGTTGTAGTCTGTACCACACAGTACAGCTATGGTCACTAGTTCTTCTAATGTGTTAAGTCCTAGTTTTTTCAGCATAGACTCTCTAGATAGGAAAGTTATTTCCCCATTTTTTATATCTTTTATTATATTTCTGGATCCAAAAAGAAAGAGGTCATAGTCGAGACTAATAGTAGCTAGACATTTCTTAGAACATAGGATATCTCTTATATACTTTTCGTCTATTAGGGATACAACTATGTCTCTAATATCATCTCTTCTAGAAATAACATGCCTAGTCAAAGACTTTTTGATAGGGTTAAGATCAGCTGAGAGAGTATTATTTTTCTTAAGATCTTTATAGGACTCTTCTCTAAACTTCATCTTCCTATTAATACTACCATCCCCAAATACCAAAGTATATTGCATTTTACCGTTCAACTCTTTAAGTACCCTCTTAAGCTTCATAAGAGAATATTTCGAGATATCCGTTAGCACTGAGTCTATCATGTAGTCAGTACTAAAAATATTAGCTCCCAGTGTTTCGTAAGATACTGTTAGCTCTTCTTTGATATATTCTAACATATACCTGAAGATAAGGGAATCGCAATCCACATATACTTCTTCCCATGGAAGTTCATCGAGCAAGCATATGTCCCAACTTATATCTTTGAAAAGGCCCTTGTAGCTCATATTTGACAGAATATGATACTATGGTATATGTAATCATTTTAAAATGATTATAGGGGTTGTCTTTTCAAATTTAATAAAGATGGCCTCTTCCAGTTTTCGTTCTCTCCTGGAAGATTTTGTAAGAAATACTGTTTCAAATTTTGTGGAGGAAGAATTCGACATTCTTGTATATAAGTTTGATAAGGGTGTTCTGTTAAAGGCAGATGTGGAATATGATGCCCTCAACCGGATTAGGAATATTAGAAGCGTGTATGTTAGGAATGATGGAACTATCGAGTACAAGACTCCGGTAAGATTCCTCAAACCTAGCATTAATATAGCCCAGGTTAATAGTAATGAACATCTTAGGAGTATTATATTAGGAACTAGATCGTTTTAAAAAACCAAAAAGTGACTATGGAGAAATAAGATTACCTTTATTGCAAGTATAGATGCCTTTCCCTGGTGATAACAAATTTGAGAAGAAGTCTATAAAGCCATCCTGGGCCCCTAAGAAGGGAGGGTATAGCGGGAAGTTCACTCAGGTTGAGAGTGACAATGATAAGCCCGCATTTGGAAAAAGAGGAAAGAAGGTGGAATCCTCAGATGAAGAAGAGGAATATGCTGAGGAAGTGAGAAAAGTTGATAAGGGTAGCCCAGACTTGCTCAAGGAAATGATGAAGTCTATAATAGATGCTAATAACAAAACCAAGAATGTTATGGAATCTATTATCAAAAGCAATACGGATTCTCATAAAGAGCTTAGTTCTCACCTCAATACTATTAGTGAGAATACGATGGCATACAAGGATATAGCCAAATATCTAAAGTCTGCCTTCGAGAAGCAAACAGAATCTACTAGCACTATAGTAGAAAAAATTATAGACAGCCAAGATAAGACCACTGTGAATCTTACTATGGGCATAGAGAACGTCATAGGTGGTCTAATAGAAAAAATTGGCAAGATAGATGCTAAGGATGATAGAATGAGTGTTGTAGAGGGATGGGATGCAGCTTTGGCCAACTCCAATGAGACAATAATACTCGCAGGACCCAATGCAGAGATACCATCCGAGCTCAAGGAGTACAGGAGATACAATGGTATCAAAAATATACTCGAAGATGGTGCTTAGTTTTTAAAAGCTACACAAAAGACACATTTATAACTGTACCATCTATTTCATTGTAGTTCTCATTCTAACTCAGTAGATAGGGCTTCTAATGATGGGACTATCCTATGAGGATAAGACTGCCAAAACCATTCTTTAAACTTCTCATATATGTCCATAAGTTTCAGAGTAGACTCTTTTTCCTTATACAAATTTTGTTGTATAAACTTGAGAGGACGATTGTTCATAGTAATGTACTCAGTGGTTTTTCTTTTGATATATCTTGGTGTTTCCAATCCATTGCTCATAAAGCATTGGTATTCTTTAAGCAATATTCTTAAAAATGCCTTCCTATACCTAAATATTCTACTTTCCATATCCAGGTCCATTGGAAGTTGATGCTTACCTCTTACAATATCATCTTTGTCACTAAAAGTAGTTTCGAATGGTATAACTACTATTCTTCTCCTAAATGCTACATCCATTCCAGGAGCATCCAGAGAATTGTTAGTAACTAGTACTATTTTTGCCTTAAACTCCATTATTGTACCAGATTTGAACAGTTCTCTAACATACATCTTATCGTTTCCTGTTAGCTCTTTTATCCTACCTACTTGTATCTTTTCATCCGGATTTGGTTCTTGTAAAAATACTACTAGTTTGTTCCTAGCATAATACATATCTGGAGTTGCATCTGATGATTTTGACCTCTTTCCAGTTATCAACGATGTAGATAAGGACGCAGAATATTCTTCTAACGTAGATGAAACAAATCTTTGTAGAAGAGTTTTTGCGTTATTTCCAGTACCCCACCATATATAGAAGACTTTATACTTATTGTATCCTTCTAACATGGAAGCACATGATCTTATAAAAAATCTGAGTACTTCTTCTTTTGGAAATATTTGTTGTAATATTCCCATAAGACCTATCTCTTCATCCATGCTAGAAACTTCTTCATACTTTACTCCACATGATATAGAAATATAGTCACTGGGTACAGGTTCTCTTAGAGCGCACTCATCAAGAACAAATGTTCCATTTTCAACTCCTAATAAATTTCTATTAGAGTTTACTTTATCTATGAAACTACAATCCATCAACTTCATAGATATATCTTTAGATATTCTACTCCTAGCAGCTGTTGACCCAATGTACATTTCTAAGGATGCCAGTATGTGTTCTTCTAATACATTCATAGATGAGAAAGATGAGACTAGTGTTCTGGAAAGAATGTCCCATATATATCTTCCACTATCAACCTTCCACTTACCCCTTTCAAAGAACCACCACTACAGATTGATACAATGCCTCACTAATAGTATTCTCACAACTCTGAGTTATTTTTTTGAAGCTATTCAAAGAAGAAATCATACTTGCTATTTTTTCAGACTTTACTCTCATATACTCACTATGAGATACTTTCATCAGATACGAACCAAGCTCCAACCTATTCATCTTATCCCTCTTATCATTTGTTCCATACTCTTCCCATATTTGAAACACTTCCCTTAATATACTGTTATTCATCGATCTGATCATTGATAGACCACTTATACTTATGGATGTTGATACCTCTAAATCCTGTATCATAAGTCCATCTTCAGTAGATATATCCAAGTAGTCAGATACATAAGAAGTAGGATCTTCGTATGGGAAGGAACCAGATGGTAATAGAATTCTATCACATTCATCTACGTCAGTTCCCAAGTACTGGAAGGATTTAGTGAAAGATGCTTTATCCTCAAAACTACTTATATCAACATAACATATTAGTGGAAACACTAGTATAACAACATCAGGATCATAGTCATAAATTATACATCTCTTTTGATATTCATCTACATGCTTCTGATCGTTGACATAATCATAATATGTAGATATCGCTTCCCTTATTTCATCATCTCTTTCTCTATAGTAAAAGGAGTCCGTCTTTGGACATACTACCAAGGAAGTCATCTTCTCACTGTAGTGATAAGGATTAGTAATTCTTCATTTTAAATGATCATTTGTTCCATGTATGACGACATTCTAAACATGTGAAAATAAGCGTAGCACCCTCATCAGTAGCCCTCGTCTGCACTTGATCAAAGACTACTCTTCTGCTACTACAAGACCTACATTTGAACACAGAACTCACAGTATTATCATTGTTAGACTTCTTCGGAAAGAAGATCCTTTCTATTTCATCAACACTCTTTACATCTCCTTTTATACCATTTCTCCCAAGTATTTTGATTAATTCTTCTGTGTCATTCTCAAATAATCTGATAAGGTCTTCTTTGGAGGAGGCGTCCATGGATCAATGGTCTGACTTCTTTGATGACGATACCATCAATTTACTTAACTCCATAGTAGAGAATACAGATCGGGCCAGGATATAAGGCCCCAAAGAGATGAAGTTCTAGAAATATTTGCTCTGATAGCTCCCAAGAAGATTAAGGCAATTATCATTGGACAAAGTCCCTATCCAAATGATGAAGCATGTGGAATACCCTTTGTGTCTAAGAGTGACAATGTGACTGTGTCATTAAAGATTCTGAAGAAGGAGATAGAAATGGAATATGGATCTGTAAAAGATCCCAATAGGATGGTAAAGAGTTGGGTAGAACAAGGAGTGTTCATTATAAATAGTTCTCCTACTATAGGGCTAGATGGAAAGGAATACTTAAGGGATCATTCTATAATATGGAGGGAGTTTCTAATAAAACTGATGAGATACATAGGAAAGGAAACAATACCTATACTTCTATTTGGGAAGGATGCTTGGAGCTTCGAAGATCATGTAAATTCTGCTTGTGTTCTTAAAGTACCCCATCCAGTTTCTAGGGGTGAAAATAAATTTCTAGGATGCATGGTATTCACAAATACTAATAAGTTTTTAAGAGGAATGTCATTAGGTGAGGTAATGTGGGCATTTTAAAAACCTCTATACATCAATGAAAACAGCTTTAGAAGAACTTACAATATTATCTTCTTGTATGTTGAGATCAAATCTTTTGATTATTTTACTTTCCCTAGTAGAAACATATCTAACTTGGAAAGAGGAATTTATTATACCCATCACTACTATACCTTCGTCTTCTTCCTGTGCTATGAGGGCACATCCTTCTTCCAACTCGAATGCATTGTTGAAACAATACAACATGTCAGAAAGATCTTTTGGCATCCCAGGCACTTCTCTACATTCTTCCCAGTTCAAGCTATCTCTCATCTTTTCTCTAGTCATCTTAACCACGTTACTAACATAGTTATTATCTTTTTTGGTGCCACTAGGTTTGACACTCTTAGTAGGTTTCTTACAAACAGGTATCACTCCCGTATCGTAATCCCTTTGTATTTCATCTATTAGGAGTCTAGCTACCTTTTTATCAGTAACTTCTAAGAGCCTGGTTCCAACCTCTGAGAGCATTGTATAGACTAGATCGTCTACTATACTTTTGGCATTTCTCATCTTAGATGGTACAGAGCTCATAGTTGCTACTCAGAGTGGTAAGTGAGATGATATTGTATTTTCACTTTAAAATGAAAATGAGGGTATCGTACCAATCTCATAGTTATGGAGCCTGGGGATCAATTGGGAATAGTTTCTGTCCACGATCTTATGAGAAAGGCCACTCAATCTAATTTGAGTAGCTTCCATGAGGCTGGTCTCAAGTCTATTGACAATGTTGTACCAGTACAAAGTGTGTTAAATGCTACAACAGGTAGCAATTCGAGAATGGTAGTAAACACAGATAACTACAACTCTTTTAGGAAGAAGTACATATACAGAAAGCTCAGTCATTACGTTGTAGGATATAAGTCAGCACTACACCTGGACAATAGTGTTGATAAACCTTGGAATATGACAAATGCTGACACTCTTGTAAGATTATACACTGACTATAGGAAGTTAATAGAAGATTGTAGGACTCTCGAGTATATTAGAGAGATGATACAATTGAGAAAGGATCTCACAGTGACAATAACCTCGGATTTCGTAGGAATAATAAACATAGTTGAACAATATCCGAGTAGTGATCCTATTCATAAGAGGATCACCGATATATTGGATATAGAACTTGGTATACAAGGGATATTGGAATATAACGACAATATAGTGACTGGATCCAATCTAAGCATGGTATCTAGATTGGATGAGGTGGAGAAAGATACTTTGTGGTCTAACAACGTAAGACAAGTAGAAGAAAGGTTTGGCATTGAGGCTGCTAGAGAGTTGATATTCGGAGAACTGAAAGCTAGTTGTGATAATCCTGGTATCATAGCTGATTACATGACATGGCATGGAAGTGTACACCCTCTCAATAAGGGGATTCTAGACAATAAGGGAGTTCTATCATCCATGGCATTTGAAAGGCCAAAGCAGGATATGAACAAACTGTCCAATGGTAGTGTAGACGATGATGTTAGTTCTGTATACTCTCAAATCATGATTGGATCTGACTGTTTATTAGGTACTAGAAATCCGTCTATGGAGGTTTTTTAAAAGTGTATAATCTCCATTATAGCTCTGGGAATACTCTTCTTATCATCCTTAGCAACATATTCCATTTTTCCAAATACATTTGGGGCCAAATTTCTCATATTCTTATCTATTCTTACTCCCTTATCACTATCTCTAAGGTCATTGTATCTAATATATGCATACAGCATTACTCTTATATCTATCTGGCAAGTGGACTCGTCTTGACGGAACCTTAGCTTTCCATCCAGGTCCGGGATATCACTCGTAAGTTCTGCTAATATCGAAGATGAAGCAGTAGGTTCCAGCATCTTAGTAAAATATATTTCTCTCTTCCCAGTATCTATCTTTTCATCTTTGACTCCCTTATTTACTTTCCTTCTACTTTTATCCAATCTTGACAGTATAGTGTGTACTTCTTTTACCAACCTACCCTTTCCATATATTTCGTTAATGAGGGATTCGAAATGAGGATGAGATTTGATAACGTCCAGGACGTCACATGCATTGTTAATGTCCAAAACCTCTTTCTCGGTATATTTAACCTTACTCATTGTAATTTCACAAAGTTTTGGTATACTGCATTTATAATCAATTGAGTATATATTCCCAAACATACCCCAGTATAACATGAAAGTATTCATATACAATTGGGAGCTACGTAGCAAAAATCCTGTTACTATCATAGCTCATGGGTTGACAGAAAACAACGAGTACTACAGAAAAGTAGTAGACTATTTCTATCCCTTTTGCTTTACAGATCCTAAAAATGTGAAGAACATGAAAGTAAGAGAGATGGAATATGTTACTATGAGGTCGTCTACGAACATAAATTCTAAGGCTACATACTCTAGAGTGTCATTTGATGATCACTTGTCAATGGTCAAACAATGCTCTAATAATGGGTATATGCACGATATCAATATCACTACAATGTTCTTATCAGAGTACAAATTCCCATTCACAGGATGGTTTGAAACAGAACAAAAATTAGAGCCACTGCCAGACGTCATCCCAACTTTTCCAAAAATATTATCTTTTGATATAGAGTGTATATCTAGTTCTGGTTCAGGTATGCCCAAGCCATACAAAAGAGGGGATAGGATAGAGATGATAAGTATGGTATTTGGAAAATATCTTGATAAGAGTTCTAGAACTAATTATCTCATATACGTAGGATATAAGAATGAGATAGTTATAGATGATTGTAAATGTATTTCTTGTGATACGGAGCAAGAACTACTCATGAATTTCGGAAACATAGTATCGGAAGAAGATCCAGATATTATCACTGGTTACAATATATTTGGATTTGATTTTGACTACATTCTGAAGAGATGCAAATTATTTCTTATCCCATTGCCAGAGATATCTAGGAGTGGAGAAACTACTAGTCATCCTGTAGCATGGAGTAGTAGTGCATATGGTGAGAATTTCTATAACAGAATAGAGGCTAGTGGAAGGATATTCATAGATATGATGATATTCTTCCAAAGGATGAATTTGGGAAGCTATAGTCTTGACTTTATATCAAGAAAGTTTCTAGGAGTCGGTAAGAAAGACATCTCTCATGAGAATGTCTGGAGGGATAGGTCCCTTATAGAAGAGTATGCAAGATACTGTGTAAACGATAGTGTCCTTACAATAGATCTATTCAACATGTTCTATATGTGGACTGAGGTGTGTGAGATGTCTAGAGCTATGATGTGTAGTATAGAAGATATATACACTAGGGGAGAACAAATGAAAGTATTAAACCAAGTAGTATATAGTTGTATATCTAGAGGTATAGTCCTTAAGAAGATAGAACAAAAAGAACAATGGACCAACATAAAGGGAGCACTAGTCATGGAACCTGAGATAGGATTGTACAGAAACTGTTCAGTAGTAGATTTCCAATCGATGTATCCATCGATAATGATACTATACAACGTATGTCCTTCTACCTTCATAGGATATAAGAAGTTTAGTACTGAGACAGTTGGAATCCTTCCATATGTGGCCCAGCAACTAATATCTGAGAGGAAGAAAGTAAAAGAGAAAATTAAGGACAGTGATGGAATGGTAAGGCAAATATTAAACTCCAGACAGATGTCCTTAAAGATATCAGCCAATTCATTGTATGGAGTATTAGGATTTGAAAAGAACCAATACCTGGGTCATCATGGATGTTCTAGTAGTATTACTGGTATAGGAAGGCAAATGCTGAGATCTATAGCGAAGTATATAGTAGAAGAATGTCACCATAAAGTTGTATACGGTGATACAGACTCTTGTGTAATATTCTTTGGAGAGAATATGAGCGAGGAAGAATGTAAAAAGACTACTAATATTATATGTGATAGGATTAACAATAATCTCCTCACGCAGCCTATGACATTAAATTTTGAGGAGTTCTATGATCTGATGGTATTCTTTACAAAGAAGAGGTATATAATGTTTAAAGGAGACAGTATAAAATACAAAGGAGTTGCTAAGGTCAGGAGCAATTATTGCAACTATGTTAAGAAGTGCTATGAGGATTTAATAAAGGCCATAGGTAGAATAGAAGATGAAGAGTATCTTAAGAACATTGTAGCTACATCATTTGTAGAGCTACTGGAAGGTCTAGTATCTATTGATGATCTGGTACTAACCAAGTCTGTAAAGCCATTGGAGCAGTACAAAACTCAGGTATCACCCCAGTATATAATGGCAAGAAGACTTCTTCATGAGGGAGTAGACTGGCAGTCCAGGTTGGAATACATATTCGTATCCAATGGAGGGAGACTACAAGGAGAGAAAATGTATACTCCTTATGAAGTAGAAAGAAATAATATGAAGATAGATTACTTGTATTATTTAGACAGGCAATTAATACCTGCTCTGAAAGACCTTTTGATGGTTACAAAGTTGGACACTTTCTCTAGTGAAATCAGAAAACAGTTATCAGATATTTATAATTGGACCAATATCTGAAACATAAATTGAATCTAATACTAGGATATGCCCCCATCCTTTTAAAATATATTATAATATGATCCTAATACAACATAGCATTTTGGCTATATCACCAGGTCCACTTTAAAGCTCTATCGCATACTGCTACTAGCATTTCTCCACGTAATTGCCTCTCTGCTTGTATACTTCACCTTTGCAGTAGTGTAGGTCTGAGATCTCATAGTCTTACAATTTCCCTCTTTCTTTTCCAGAGAAAGGTTCATATAGTACACTAACACCATTAGGATTCTCAGGAGTGTTATAAATGCTACCTTGGAGGAACTTTGTCAAAGTCTTATTAGAGGATGATACCTTCACACATGATAGTGGGGGTAGGATTTCTATTAAGACACAAGGGTCTACTATAAACTTAGTAAAGTATACTGTTGTCACCCAATCTTTGGTAGCTAATGCAGAACCTCTTTCTAAGAGTATTCCAATAACATCTCTTCCAGATCTTATTGCAAAGATTACTACTCCCACTTGTGCATAAGCACACTCCATTTTTAAAATGATAAGAGCAAAGTATACATCTATCATATTGATGAAGCTTGACAATTTTGATACCCTTTACAACTGTGTTTACAATGCAGATTTTTGGAAAAAATGTGGTTTTCGCAATAAGAGGTGTAGTAAGGGAATAGAGGAAGATGAAAAGACATACCTTGAGGAGTATATAAAAGATATAGCTGATGGGATAGTGGATAAGAGGAAATCTGTATCGTCTTATATGAAAAGAGTGTACAAGGATGATATAGAGGAGGTTAACAAGAAAGACGAGAACGAGGTAGCTCCTGTAATAATCCAAGAAAGGTACATTAAGAAGGTCCAAGAGGTGAAGGAAAAAGCCAAAGATGAGTTTAGTAGGGAGAGGATGAAATGGGTAGACGAGGTAGAATTAACCCCTTCTGTTATTAAGGAGGATGTGAAAAGGGAATTACATGACGGGATTAGTTTGAAATCAGTGACTACAACGGATTTTAGTGATATTGAGGAATGTCATATCAAAGCTGTAAAGGACATCTGTAACAAATATCCGAATGAGTCTTGTTCCATAGAAATACTCCAGTACCTGAAGACTGTTGGTTTTTAAAAATCAACGTACAACTTTGGATCTGAGAAGTCAATATCAGAAATCTTTTCCTTTAAAGATAGTAAGCATTCGACCATACTAGGCTTCTTAAAAACTTGAGCAGTTCGTATTTATCATCTATAATTCTTGCATGAAGACATGCTGCATACCTAGGCTGGGTAAGCTTCTCACTAGAGACATCAAAGTCAGCCTCACAGGTAATGGTGAGTAATTGTGATGAACTGCCAGGCTCAAAACACCCAGGATACCCCATAATCTCCCTTGCCAGTTGGGGAACTGTTACATGCAAAAAAGTGCATGAATCACCCTTATAGCATTGACCACTTTCGAAGTACTTGCACAACTTCTTCTTCACAATTTCTACATTGCTATGAGAGAAGCTACAACTATCTCCTTTTCTACAATTTCCATTCAAGAAATACGTGCACCTCATCTCATGCGAGTTTTATGTCTAAATTGAATATCAATTTACTGTCTTTTCCATATTCAAAGTATGGACATTACATCTGAACTAATGACTGTACAAAATAGCTTGTTAAATATAGAATTGCTGAAGAAAATAAACGAGATACCGAGTCATAGGACAAATTATCTCAATGAGATAAGAAAGTTATCTCAATCTTCTACTGACAGAGATCCTGATAAGATAGTAGAGAGGGGTTATACCATGCTTAGGTATTACAGGCTAGTCCATAACAAGAAGATAAAGAGAAACTTTGACTAGTCTATTTTAAAATACGGATATTACATGCTCTTTGTCAGTTCCAAAATTACAATCAAAAGTGCTAAGAGTATATACAAAGTACTCTTACATATAGAGGAAGCTTATATGAATGAGATAGAGTCCATAGAAGCTTGTAAGTGCGTATGAACCTAGGACTTCTCCTATAATCTTCTTTTATCTCTAGTCTAGAATACATCAGCTCATTGCACAAATCATACAATACCTTACATGATAAATCTAATTCCCTTAGTAATACTGAATATTTCAATTGCATACTATTCTGAGGTATGGACCCGGTCATAATAAGATTTAAGAAGAAGATAACGGAACTCGGCAGAAATGAAAAAGTAGAAGTAGTTTCGGAAGTGCCAAAACCTGGTATAGATGATTTTGTAAAGAAGGTGGAGCAGAGTAAAAAAATATATGTAATCAAAAATGAGATCTCATTTGATATGATAAGACAAAAGATATCAAATAGTCTTTTGACTAGAGTCTTTCTTAGGGATGAGTTGGTGACTTGTCCTATGGAGAATATAATGGTTCCACAACATAATTTGGTATCACCAGAGTATATGGATAGGGAGATGAAAATGTACAGTGATTACAAGTTTCCAAGAATATTATTCTCAGATCCTATAGTTAGATGGAATGGATGGAAGTGTAACTCTTTTATAGAAATAACTAGGAAGGATGGGAGTAAGTATTATAGGCATTTGTATTGTTCTGATGAATGTGATTGCTTTTAAAAACTGTACTATGGTTCCCCTAAATAGAACTCTGGCCCCCCTTCTATTCCCAAATCTTCTTTTATTCTTTCAAATATTGGGGGGAATTTTTTTAGTATTTTCTCAACATCCACATCCTCTTTATCTTTATATCCTTCGCATATAGTTAGTATTCTAGTATCATTATCTATCTCTGTCTGATCTTCTCCTCTTACCATTCGAAAATTCAGAACAGGACATCCAGTTCTTCTTATTAATCTCTTTACCGCTCCCAAATAACTTACTGAGTAGAAGTCCACATTGTACTTCTTTGCCTGTTCAACTATTTTTGAATCCTTCACCCTATATCCTAGTATCGTGTCAAAGTCCATTCTCCCATTAACACGATATAAGCAGCCTATTATCATTTTATAATCATGAACTACCAATATATTGAAGTATCATACACATGGCTACCACATATACAACCATGCTTGATAACAAGAAGAGAGTATACATTGCTTTGTATGAGAGGTCGAGTGAAACTACTTTTCACTGGTCTATAGTTGTCATTAACAAGGATTCAGTAGATAAGGATGTAATATCCAGAAGATATCATGTAACGACACTCGACGAGAACAACAAGCTTACTGATGTATGGAGATACGACAATTCCTATACAAATCTGAGTCACAGCAAAGCAGTAGTATCATTAGTACGTGTTGGAAAGATAGATAGCAAGTCCGATGAAAAATTGGACTACATATTCAGACATAATGTAGCAATAGTACAGAATGATAAGCTATGGACATGTAGAGTATGGGTGTTGGACTCTATAAAAGAATTACAGAAGGAGAACATTATTAGTGACTTTGATATATACAAGTTAGAAGAATTCTGCAAAGAGAATGCTTAATGACCTCAGAGCCACCAAAGGACTATCATTCGAAGATATACATTCAATGAGTACCCCGATTCACAAGTTCGCATAATTTTAAAAAGATGGTTTGAGTCTTAGTATCTCTCTGTCGCATGCAAAATTGTCCTTGTACTTTGAAAAGTAATCGTCAAAAAGACTTACCCACTTACTCCTTTTATACCCCATTTTTATGTACTCCCAATGTTCTGGGAACCATCCTGAGAATTCCCAGTCAATGATAGAAACTATTGTCCCATTCCTTACTATAATGTTATGTGGTGCCAAATCTCCATGAGTAAACACTATTTTTCTATTCTTATCCAAATATCCCCTTGGCACTTCATCTATACCGCTAAGTAGCATTGTATTAAACTCCTTATAAGATTCAAAGGGACCACACTCATTTGAATACAACCTGTTATCAAGTATCTTATCTCCTCTTACAGAGCATATTCTCTTGGAGGGACTCTTTTCTGACCTCATAAGTTCTATATATACCTTTAGCTGGGATATTATAGACTCTCTCTGAATCTCATCCAGGAGGCTCCACATATCACTTAGTACTCTTCCTTTGACATATTGTGTTACTATATAAGTGGTATTACCTCTTCTTAGAATAGAAAGCACACTTGGAACAAGTACTCCTATGCTCGAAGCAAATATGTTAGAGTATGCTTCCTCTATCCTCCCTTTTTTAACGACATATGGACCAATTTTTACCACCCCTGATCCTAGTCTAGTGCAAAATATCCTTGGAACATCCACTATAAATCTGAAATATCTTGGACCTAATATCACTTCGGTAACCATGCTGTGAGATTTATTATTTAAGAATTGTATACTAGAGTATAATCCATTCCTATGATTATTGCATAAGCATTCATAATATTTCATTTTAAAGGTGTTCACACTAGTAGTTTAAGTAACTGCTCATGATATTAAATCCCATATCTTTGAGATGAGACAATGCCAACCCTTATCTCCTCTGATGATTGGAACATTCTTCAGAGTAGTCTCAAAGGTTTCAACTCCATCTATTGTTCCAACTAGAAGGTTACCGAGATATGTCTTAGATCTCGAAACAACTATGACTTCGGGTTCTTTGAAAGAATAATCAGTAGTCTGTCCCTCTATCTGATATGCTCTGGCCTCATTGTACCAGGATAGCCCAATGTCTTGCACCTTTCAGTAAAACATGCCCATATTGTGCTACAGATATGTTCATCTTCAAAATGAAGACCAGGAACAGATATATAGTCATTTATAATGTGTATCTCATTGAGAAGGCTTCTAATACCGTACCTAGAGTATTGGAGCTCTAGGTACGAGGGTTTAGGGCTAAGCGCCTAATAGGAAACACGGTCCTAAAAAATCATATTAGAGAAGTTGAGCCCCTGACAATGATTTTTATTAGAGAGAATACGACTATCCCTGTTCCAAAAGTTCTGGATATATGGCAGAACGATAGAGGAAAGTATACATTCCTCATGGAAAGAGTGGAAGGAAGAACTCTAAAGGAAGTGTGGAATATCATTGGAGATGATACTAAGGACCATATTGCTCGTCAGCTTAAGGATTATATTCGACAACTAAGAGATATCCAACCCCCAAGTATGAGGATATCTTCTCCAAATGGTTCTTTATGCTGGGATGAGAGACTTTCAACAAGACCATGCGATCCTTTCGAATCTGAAGAAGACTCTAATAAATATCTTGTTTTCAAAATAGAGAAATTTTCATGGGAGCCTGACGTGAAAATCAAGATAGATAACATCAGAACTATGCTTTCTATGAGAGAACATAAGATTTGTTTTACTCATGGTGACTTGTGTTCTAAAAATATCATTGTAGATGATCATGGGGATATTAAAGCCATATTAGATTGGGAAATGTCTGGTTGGATGCCCGAATACTGGGAATACCTAAAATGTATATATGGAGAGGATGAATCATGGATGGAATTTACAAAAAAAGGCAATGCAATTGTACGATGATGAGATGAATACTGACAATCAGATAATAGAGATAGCAGGATGTGCTTTCTTTTAAAATGCTGGGATGCGTGTATATTCCCAATATCCAGATATAATACAATTGCATTATCAATATTTGTTCTGCAATGGGAAGATTGGTTTCCAATTTGTATGCATATTCGTTCTTGGGATGATTCTAAGGCCTAGCAACAATTGCAATTGTTGCATATCTCATTTCCTTGATTATCCCTACCTTTCCTATGTCCGCAATTACACTTATTATACCAGCAGCAATTGTTATCAGATGTAGAACAACTACTACTTCCACAGTCTTGGCTTCTCCTCTTATATGTAGTACCATCGTTCTTACTGAGGGTAACCCAGTAGCACATCACTAATGCTCACTTTTACCTTCTGTAATGAAAAGAAATCATTTTCCTCCAGTGCTATATCACTATCATTAGTCCATCCTTCTGTTCCAGATTTACCTCTCCTAGGATGGCTTATCTTCTTGGATGAGTCGAAATCTATAATCTTTGTATCTCCAAAATTATCTATCATTATATTATTAGGATTTATATCATCGTGTATATATCCTAGACTATGCATATGTCTAATGCCACTTTCTATATCATTTAATAACTTGTTCTTATGGATCTTTACCTTTTGTTTGATACAGTCCTTGAGAGATATTTTACACTTCTCAAGACATATACCAACTACTCTATCATCTTCTATTAATACTCCTAAATACTTAACAATGTTCTTGTGAGGGTTCTTCGATAATATTTCCAGCATATTTATTTCTCTCTCCAAGTGGGATAGTACTGAGAGACTGTTATTAGGATCATAGTTCATCAATCCTGGTCTTTTGACAAATATGTTGTCATCTAATTCTCCCTCGTATACCATGGTATGAGAAATACTTGAGACTCTTGGATATATGTCATCCTTTGCTATTATTTTCCCCTCAATAGAATATGGGTCTACCTTCCTGTCGTTTATATCTACTATGTAAGACTCTCCAAATTCCGTATATACTACCCTGTTGAATAGATAGTTGTAGTTTTCATCATACACCTGGTCATTGTAAACTATTTCTCTCATTACATACCCAAGTATACCATTGGTATTATACTCATTTTCATATTATTGATGACAATTTTATTACCAATAGTGCATGTGATTATGGATAAAGCATGTATCTCCCTCTTGTGTGGTGAGGGGAAAATAATATACTCATTTGAAGATAGATGTGTAGCTACAGATAAGAAAATAGTAGTATAGAGAGAATTTTATAAAAAAGGAGGTAAAAGTACTCAGATTTCTATCCAGTATATCGTATAGTTCTATTCTTATAGATGAAGGAGAGTCCCATGGATACTACTACATTAGAAAAAAGTATATAGATGGAGATACTCTTGAAAATGTTCTTCATAAAATCAAATATGAGGATCTAAAAGTAGTTATGAATGATATTGCTGATGAAATTACGTAGACACATACTTACACATGCACTGGGAGTAATTACATGTCTACCAGAATCCCCTGCAGTTTGTTATGGATCCCTATAATGTACTTATAGTCTCAAGAATCTGCCTATAGGGTTCCAAGTGTTTCTGATCAGTGGTTCTCTTTATATTTCTATTCCTTGTCACTGCTGCTGGGTTCACTATTGATGATCCACAAGAGTCCACAACTTGGGTCGCTGACCTAATACTTGCCAAATTAGTAACTCAGCTTCAACTCAGCTACTGACCAATAATTACCATTATTGTAACTCAGCAGCTGAGGTAAGCCAACTCATTGGTCAGCAGGATCATTAATTAGCTCCACAGCAGGTGACTTCTTATTTATCATCCAATATTAATTAGCTAGAGACATTATGATGTCACTACAACCCCAAATCTGAGCCTGAATGCTATGATATCATTTCAGCATCATAGTTATTCATGAGTCAGTAATTTAGTGACATCATAGTCGTCTCTAGCCAATAGTTAGCTTCATATTAATAGTGTAGAAGCTTCTGGAAGATTCTAACCATATATGGCAGCTGCCAGAACCTTCCAGCAGCTTCCATTCTATTGTTAGACCTTCCTAAAGCGTCTAGGGTGTCTCAGATGTAAAGCGATAAGTATAGCTCTAGGTAGCCTTGCAAAAAGCAATCACACACACATTTCACACCCCACTTCTGCCTGAAGCCTGAGTCTTCTATCAGATCAGTTCAAGCCTGTAGAACTTGACCTAGCTGAAAAACTCTGTAGGAGCCTCTTTCAGTCTGCCTCTCACCTTGCAGGGGTGAAGCACAATCTCTTCAGCTTTTCGCTGCTTTAGTTGGAGCTCTGTAGTTTGTAGGACCAGAGTTAAAGACCACTAGCTTGTGTAAGCAAACCACCACTTTCCATCTGATTGACACTTTGTTGCTTGTAGGGCCAAATATCAATTGCTGGCTTGTGTTGGGTATCATCACTTCTAATTAATTGAAGCTTTGTTGCTTGTAGGGCCAAAGTTAAATTAATAGCTTGTGTTGGTAACAACCACCACTATTATTCGATTAGCCTTTGTTGCTTGTAGGGCCTAAGTCTAATCAAATAACTAGTGTTGGGGTGTAGTACACTTTCTATCTAATCAAGCTCTGTTGCTTGTAGGGCCTTAGCTTGATTACTAGCTTGTGTCAGCACAAAGCTACCACACTCTATCTTATCTGGGCACTGTTGCTTGTAGGGCCTTTGCCTGGCTAACTAGTTTGTGTTAGTGTTGACTTTATCAACTCTCAAGTTAGTTTTAACTTGCTGTTGTTGGTCTTGTCCCTTCGCTCCTTGTTTCTTGGCTATCCTTTTAGTCCTTCAGTTGAACAGCCATTCAATTGTTGCGACCTTGAGCCTAGTCGTCCAAGTCTGCATTCCCCATATTGCATATAAAAACAAAGCATTGGAACCCTGTATGCTCTCCCTCATAGTTTCAAGTATTATCTTGACCAGACTAGTAGCCTTGCTACAAGTGCTTTGAATTGCATTGTTACTGCAAAGTAATAGTGTTATTTGAACACTGGAGTAGAATCTCTTGATTGGGTTCTCTGTTAAAATAGTCTTTGGTTGATATCCCCTTGAACACTATCAGTGGCTAGACTAAACTTGATTGTGTACCTTACACCAATGTTTAGTTCTGAGTTCACAGTTTCCAAAACACAGTTTGAACCCCACTTCCATCCCTATTTCTTAACTGTATTGCCGGATCAGCATCATGATTGGCAGTTTCTCATACTTCTGAAGCAGCCATCCATGTTTCAGAAGGTACAAGGGATCATGGGGTTCATCAGTACCATGGAATAAAAAAACCACAATTACATTCTCAATTACAAGGGATTATAGCCATATATCTTAATCATTCATATTAGTCTACGCACTAGAGGCAGGGAAAAATTTTCCGGATGGGAAAACCATGAGGAAAATCTTGAGAAATGGTTGGGTTTGCCAATGATTTTCTGAACAGGAAAAATTAAGTGAAAATCTCATATTTGCCAAGGATTTTCTGGCTCTGGGAAACTTTCAGAAGATCTCTTGGAATTTCTTGGGACAACATTCAGTAAAAACATGGGAAAATCATGGGTATGACAAAGCTTTTCTGATTAGTCAAATTCTTGGCAGACTGATGGTTTTCCAAAGATTTTCTGAGCCCATCAAATTTTCAGAAATCCCTAGGAATTGCATCATTAAAATCAACAGAAAAAGTATGATTTTCCTGGCATTCCCTGATATGGGGAATTCCAGGGAAATCTATTATTTTCTGGGTGTAGCAAATCACCATGGAACTCACATGAGAATACATATGCTTCTCTAGATTTTCTAGACAGGAAAACTGAATGGAAAATTGTATGTATTTCTGCATTTTTCCCAAGCAGCAAATGGGTCTAAAAATAAAAGAATATCAGAAAATTAAGTCAAGTTTTTCTGGGTCAGGAAAATCTTAGGAATGTGTGAATCGGACTGAATCGGAATGAATCGGGATGAATCGGACTGAATCAGAATGCATCGGACAGAATCGGACAGAATCAGAATGAATCAGAATGCATCGGACAGAATCGGACAGAATCAGAATGAATCAGAATGAATCAGAATGAATCGAATAAATCAGAATGAATCGGAATAAATCAGACGGAATCAGACTGAATTGGAATGAATCAGACTGAATGGGAAATGAATCAGACTGAATCAGACTGAATCGAACACATCAGACGGAATCGGACTGAATCAGAATGAATCAGAATGAATTGGAATGAATTGGACTGAATTGGAATAAATTGGAATGAATTGGAATGAATGTTCTGATTCTGTCCGATTCAGTCTGATTCATTCTGATTCAGTCTGATTCCGTCCGATGTGTTCTGATTCAGTCTGATTCAGTCTGATTCATTCCCATTCAGTCTGATTCATTCCAATTCAGTCTGATTCCGTCTGATTTATTCCGATTCATTCTGATCCATTCTGA
>MU134707.1:29300-67756 GCA_015039355.1 Ramaria rubella
TTTCAGTCGTTACAGAGTGGGCTCACCTAGTTGGTGCATTTTCCCACATTTATATTCGTATTGCCATTTTATGTCATATCATAGTGGTATATATATGCACATGTAACAGATTTATACACAAGTCATATCATATGAACATTTCAAGTGCAGTAGTGCAACACTCACATTTATCCAAAACACATTTTGCAAGTCTCTAGAGCACTATAAACTTATTACATATGAAGGTAGGTACCAACCACATAACCAAACACCACCATAAATATTCAAAGTACCACTGCCCTGGTTTTCAAGCCAATCCATCAATAAACCATGGAGAAATTATGGTTCTAGTATTGGATTTTATTTCGGGACACCAGCATTAGGTAATGAAAATAAGCGCCCATCCATATGCCCTCGAACTGGATGGGCGCTTATTTTATATGACACACAAATCAAGGTCTAACACCACAAAAAGGACCAGAGACCTATTTATTTTACTATATTTAGTGTATTCTCATCTCATATACTCTATTTCAACACATGCTAGCACAAATAATAAGGTGCACTGGGCATCATTTTATTCGAAGAAATGAACTATAACCTGCCTAGAAATTACTCAAAAAAAATATTCCCAAGGTAGAACAGTGTATGAAGAGATATGGCCATATTAGACTGGGGCATTTACAGCATTCATACAAGAGCATTTCACAAAAGACATATACCATCACAACACTAACCCCCTATTTTTGGATCATATAAACAGCATAATTGTCAACTCTCATACATAATCATTCATTTCCCCCAAAAAAAACAGTGCATAATAAGCTTTTCTGGCCTGTATTTCACTTTTGACACCTGAAAGACCATGGGGCCAATCGAGGGCTGGGCCTCGATAGGCACCCCATGAAAAAAAACAGTGGCTTAATCTCTGGCTACACCCCTTAAATATGGTGGTGATGATATATGGTCTCAGATTTATTTTTAACTTATGGAGATTGATCATTCTGCTGCACTATAAAAGCACCCTGACCCTTAATTGGCCCAATCACATATTTTGTGTACAACCTCATGCATCTCTATTCTGCTGGAAAAAAAAAAAAGATGTTTGGTTCTCATTCTCTTTAGAAAAATGACTGTACAAAATGGTCACAATGATCGATTTTTTTTGATTTTTTTGAGGCCTGCTAGGCAAGTGATCATAATTGTGCATTCACACAACCTCCAGCAAAGGCATAGCATGGGTGGGGGATGTGATAAATGGTATAATGTGTTAAATATCAAGCATATAAGCCAGCTGTATATTTTCTCCCATAGCCCAGGCAAAATTTTGCCTTTTTTCTTCAATATAAAGTTAAGTGCCTATCCATTTGCACTCCAGGAGGATGGGTGCTAAAATACTATTTAGAGATGACCACAAGCCCCTGGTGATAATGTTGCTGCCATTGCAGCCCACAAATACTGCCAGTGAGACATATTCTGAAACATCCCCCTGATACATCTCCTGAGACATCCCCCATCCCTTGAGACATCCCCTTGAGACATCCCCTTGAGACATCCCCCTGAGACACTCCTGAGAGATGATATCATACACCACCTACAATGATGCCCTAATTATGTTTTACTAGCAGACATCCATTTCAATGTCTGCAAGTAAAACATCATAGTCAGTCTAGGGTGGGGGATAGGAGAGAATGAAACACAACATACAAAATGAAGTGGAGGTGGAGGTAAGGGTTCAGAGAGTGTGTGAAGATTAGATACAGTGCCATTAAAATATAAGGCAGACAATTTATTATTGAGCTGGTTAATGCACTGTGTATGTTGCTTAAAACCAATTCCTGGATGCAGTGATGGGTACAGCAGTATTATTGTTCAAATATTATAAGGTTAAATATAAGCCACATGTATAATTTCCCCCACATGTTGCTTTTCCTCAATGTACATTATTAAGCGCCCATCCATACGAACTGCAGGTGGATGGGTGCTTATTTTTGTGATGCATAAATCAAGATCCAACATCCACAAAAATATCAGAGACCTCTTTATTCTATCATATTTAGTGTATTATATCATACACTCCAGTGCAATGAGAACATCCCTCTGTTCTATTGGAGCTAGACTCTTGAAGTAAGTCTCTTTGCTCAGACATGGTATAAAATAGCGACTCAGATGACCTACAGTCTGAAAGTAAGTCTAGTGACAATAGAAGATTGATACATATGTTTATTGTCAACTCTTATTGTTTCTCACCTCTTTGCTCATATGCAGTATAAGATAGCAACTGAGACAAGAGGTCAACACGAGCACCCACACATGTCCATGGACTCTGTGGGTGCATGTTAGAACCAATATCCATTCTCCGATTGTCCACAATGTCCGATAAGCCTTTTCCGAAACTCCTTTTCTAACAAAGCTCTGACAAACTCCTTTTCCGATAAACCTTTTCTGACAATCTCTGAAACCCCCTTTCCAATAGTCTCCAACAATCTCCTTTTCCAATAAGCCTTTTCTCAACTTTCTCTGAAATCTCCATGTAACATCCTTAGTCATCCTTCAGAGGCCTACCTCCCGATTTTATATCCATATGTCCTATCTCCAACTTCATATTCAATTCCATATTCACCCCATCTTGGAATTCCATATCTCATATCATTACCTGTTATGTCTCCAATTCGGCATCCTCAGTTATTCCTTAAATATGCTTGTTGTACATCTCTTTCTCTAGTTTGAATATTGATTGTTCATTCATATTGCCTATCATGTATATTGACATACAATGAGTCTTGCATATTGATTATATTCCAATCATCTTCATTCTGACATCCCAAAATCCTTATTTCCAGTCTAAACTCTGATTTTTCCGAAAAGCCTAATCCTTACCTTTAATCCTCCTCAAACACTATTCCACTCTTCTCTGATGTTTTCTGAAAATACTAGTTAAGTCTTGACTAGCTGTCTTGTCATTGATCTTTCCATAGATCTCCAACTATTCCAACATTCTCCAAATTTTGACTTGTCAAGAAATCCGAAATACCAGGGCACGAGAATCCAAGAGGGCACAACCCATAAGTTGAAGCCAAGCCAGTCCGATCCCGATATTCTGATATTTCCGATGTTTTCCACAACCCCGGTGAAAAGCAATATGGTCTTTAACAGTATATTCAAACTGCCACTCTTGATTCTTACAATAACTTCCGATATCCAATTCCAATCACCTACATCTGACGACATCTATGTCCTTACCAGCAAACTACCGACCAACTAGGAGAATTTTTCAACAACACCAGTTTTTCCCATGGCAATAATGTCAATCCTCAATGCGATTCTGACAATGGTGAAAAGCTCAAACATGACAATGATGATATCAAGATCAATCAAGTTTCCAAGGAGAATACCTACCCTTCATTCTTAGCTTCAACACCCTTTTTTCCCAACAATTCTCAGTTCCTTGCGTACATTTCTGACCAATCTCCAATATCTCCAAAACCAAGACTTTCTGACATCCTTTACCTGGTCCTTGAAGAATTCTCCCAAATCATCTCATAGGAGAGCTACAATCCAAGTTGCAATCAGCACATCACATAGGCTCCAACTTGCAAGTCTAAACAGCTCCAAAGACCTCAGTACAGACAAATCCACCTTGACAATCTGTCCTTCTTCCAAGGCTCTTTCCTCACTTTCCAATAATCCTGATTTTGATTTCTTATCATTTTCCGAAACCTCTGACACCACTCTTTATGATTTCCGACACCATCCTCCATTTTAATTCCAAATTCTAGTGGACAACATCTCCACTTCTTATTATTTTCCGACTTTCCGACTTTTCCAACCAATACAAACTTTTTCCTCAAGTCTAAAACACCGCTTTTTGAATCCCACATTTTCCAAAGGGTTAATCCCCAACCCTCCATGACCTAGTTGTAAATCCAGTAGCTATTAATATGCCAATCTGTCCATCTGTCCAGCAATCAATCCAGGTCATTACTACCACATGGTGTAGCACCACTTGATTTTGACTGTTCTGACATGCAGGGACACAACTGACCCCCCCACTACAATCTGTTGATTGACAGGGTATAGGGTAGTACCTAGTTCCGCATTCCTCAATAGCAAGTCAAGACTCCAACTCCAACATATGTCCCTGTGGCAACTTGCAATTCGCAATTCCACAAATCCTAAAATCTGATTGTGAACAACCCTCTGACCTGCTCAAATCTGTGTCATCCTAGACTATGCCTTGACAATTTTTCATCTCTGCAATTCAACACAGACAAGATTTTCGGCAACTCATTTCCAAAAGGAAAATTCATCTCAACCATCGATTCTTCCACATTTCCGATAACCTTCAATTTTGCCTTGGGGAGGGAGAGAAGCACCCTTTAGGAAAACATTTATTCCTTATCTCTAGTTAAGCTGGAATAATCCTGACAGTTCATTAATGAGGCTCTAGCTATAGGACCCACCCAACATGTTTCTCCACACAGTACTCTGATACTTCCTTGTAGAAGAAATAAGGTGGCCTTTCTGGCTCTGCATCAATTATCAGCAGATTTCTTCTACACGGAGTTCTCTGAAGTCCGACATGGATTTCTCCAAAGTCTGACCCCAATTCCTCCAATGTCCATTCTCCAACTCTGATTTTTCCGACATTTTCCGACCCTCTAGATTTCAATAATCACTATCTATGGTCCTTGTCAACACCCATCTGTTCTGCATTCGAAAGGATGACAAATGGGAAACCACCTCCAGATTTCGTTACAATTTCTATTGAATGGTGTGTTATGCCCTTTGTTCTTACTAATGCCTCGAGTTGTCTTCAATCCTGTTCAACATTTGACGACATTCATCTTTTCCATCCCTATCATGTGGACGACTCCTTGATCCATCTCAATCATTGGATAAAACCTGAGACTTTGTTAGTGACATCCCGATTCCGAAATTTTAAGTCTTTCCACAATATCTGCCAATTCCAAGACCATCATGGAATCATCTTGCTCTCATCCTCTTTTTCCAAAGTCTTTCAACCAAGGGCACCACCTCATTTTCCAAACATTTCCAACACTATTTCCATTTTCCACAATTCTGTTGAAAACCAGTATCACAGCAACATCCTCAATGAGAGCTTTCACTCTCGCAATTTCCATCATTGGATATTCTGATTTCCAACTTCAAATCTCCAATATTTTCCGACTTCATGATTTCCAATGTCACGTTTTCTGATTCCCTATTTCTGACTTCAAATCTCTGACTCTGATTTCCGACTTCAACTTCCGACTTCAATTCCTGATTCCAAGATTCTGATTTCAAGATTTCTGACTTCAATTTCCACCTTCAAGTTTTCTGACTCCACAATTCAATTTCTGACATTTTCTGACATTTCTTCACATTAGAGAAATCTGACACACTATTTTTCATCTAGGAATTACAACACCATGATACTTCAATGTCAATCCAACATGGAATTTTGCAATCTTTGAAATTTTCAAGACTTCAAGAATCATCTTGAACTTTTCACATGTCCAAATTTTCTGATACAAAATTGTACAAGAATACTGCACCATTTCATCCATCCACTCTTATTCTGAATGTCCCAACACAAATCTGACTCTTTAAATAGATGATGAGACATCTATCTAAGAGGGGAGTAGCGACTATGCCAGCCTTATTCTGCCACATAATTTCCATCCATCATGACCATCCTTCAGCTGTCATCATCTCTTTTCCAACCTACTTCCCTTAACTCTGCAGTCCACGTAGTGTCACATATATCACGAAAACCTCAGGACAAATCTGACAAGAACATTCCTTGACCCAGTATTCTGACACCTTTCTATTTTGACACCCTTTATTTCCTTCCAACACCCTTCTACTCCCTCTGACACCCTTTTATTTTTCCTGAAAACCCTCCTACTCTTTCCAAAACCCCTCTATTCTTTCCAAAACCCCTCTACTCTTTCTGACAACTTTCTATTCTTTCTGAAACCTTCCATTTTATTCCAACAAATTCCAATTCAACTCCATGGTACCCTGTTTCAAGGTGAAGCAAGCCTTCTCCTACAATTCCGTCATTTTCCAACAATCCTGACAATCCCAATATTTTCCACAATCCAACCCTTTGAACATTTTTGTTTCCACAATGTTCACCTATCTTGTCAATCTGCAATTCTTCACCTTGTTCTTTCTATGTCTATTTCTTTTTCCGATTTCCATCACACAGGTTTTCCAATGAAAACCCTCTTACCATATTACTTTTCCATCATTCCAATTCCTATCTACACCTTGTAGTGTCCTCATCTTGAGGCCCTACTTCCCCCTTCTTCCCCAACTCCGCTTCTCCGCTTTTTTCTGCTTTTTCCACTCGTGGAGTACCATCATTCTCCACATTTCCATCCATCACGTTTCTATTGTTTTCTCCGCTTTCTTCTGATTTTTCTGATTTTTCCAAAAACACCATCCACTTCCATTCTGCTTCATCTTCACGGTCTGACTCCAGTCCAACATCTACATCTCCACTCCAATTTCTGACATCTTTTGCAGAAGATCCAGCCATTAGATCTGGCACATCAAGGTCCTCCAATATGTCGATTTTCCTCCATCATTCCTCCAATGTCTTTTCCAACATTCCTCCAATTTCCCTTTCCACCATTCCTCCAATATCCTTTCTCCAATGTCTTTCCAACATTCCTCCAATTTCCTTTTCTGAAAGTCTCCAACATTTCTCTGACAATATTCCCATGGGTGGGCAAAGCAAAAGCACTGCAAGCATGTTAGTGCATGAAAGAGCTGCAGCTCATCCTAAAGGAAATGGACCTGCGAGGTCTGAGAAGCAAAAAAATGCATAGAGAGAGGGGACATGAAATCAAGATTAAAAACAGTTGAGGTTCCCACCTGGGCAACAGTGCCTGTGGTTCCTGAGACACCACACCGTTGCCCAGGACTCAGAATGTTGGAAAAAGCGAGTAGCAGCAAGCGAGCGAGCAGGAGGCGCCTGTGGTGTTAGCTAAGACAAAGTAGATTCGCCATGTGTAAGTTCAGGACTCACCTAAATGCAGATTAAATTTATTTTTCATTTCTTATCACCCATTTTTGTTTCTTACATCTCACCTTTGATCAGCCCTCCATAAACTCAATCACTTCATTTCTGTAATTGGGTACATCCATCTCAGCTTTACTCACTCACAACCTAATATTGACTCAACACTATCACCTCTTTTTATATATATAAACACCACATCCCCACTATATCGTCTCAACACCATGGCTACTAGTGATACAGAAAGTCTTGACAGCACTATGGGCCTATCACCACTTGAAGTGAAGAGTATTGAGCATGTCTATAAGTCATCAGATGCCCCTATGAGCAAAAAATTCATTGACCAGTACGACGTTACGGGAAAAGATTGTATCGGTGCCAACAAATGGTTCACTACTTCAAACAACAGACCCTTTCGCATACGGTTCCCAGCGCATATCAATTCCCTATACAAGGACTTGGAGATTTGCCATGGGCATGTACTGGATATATTTCAGGCCAGCCAATTACTAGTCACTCCAGTAGAGAAATCGGGTACCTTACTAACTTACTAATTTACTAACGTTAAACAGCTAAACTAGTCTGTTTGGACACAGAATTACGCTGTAGCCGAATCATGATTGGTTTACCAATCATCGGCAATTTCATGCCGCTGGCTGCTGAGTCCCAACTGTCACAAGTTACCTCGAATCGCCGATGGACAGTTCCTCGCTTGCAAGTGGGGGGCTGATCATGTTCTCTGATGATGACAACGAGGACAAGGACGAGTTCAAGATGCCTTTCCCTACCTTTCTGGACACAAACGACATGTTACCAGTCGATATCACTGGCCTTAGAGGGTCATTCACATGTATTGAGATTGCAAACAAGCAGACTAAATGTACATCATCTCAATCACACATCAGAATTAATAGCTTTACATCTATTTTGATGTTTACACTAACTATTGATACACATGTATAATCTAAAGTTTTTTAAAATTTTATACAATATGTTCCTTTTACTAATGATACACATTTTATTCAACAGGCCTATCTCAATGTAGTTATGACTTTTATTGTACATCTAACAGACTATGATACACATCATGTCTAGTTGCACTCTATATCATCATTGTTGATTTATACTTGTAAAACATTGTTGTAGGGCTTCTATATTCTAACATATCTGATCTGAGATGATATGTATCTCTTATATACATTTGTCCAAAAAATCCTGAATGTACATAACAGATATTTAAATACAACATAAACATAGAACTTCTAACAATTCTACTTCATTTGGAATGTCCATCTATATTCAGAAACATAGCTTTTAAATGTGTTGGTTATAATACATCATAAATTAAATGCACATTTGGATAAAGTTATGAACAACCTTCTGACCCTGAATCACCCTCTTATTGCCCAGGCGGTCAAGCTCTATGTAAACCCGTTCTATGACAAAACACCCTACCACATGTCTGCCCTCTCCGGATATCCCTGGGTTCAAGAACTTCTTCATGGTCACCCGAAGCAAATCAGATGTGAACTCAGGGTACATAAGCCCATTTTCCAGCTGTTGATTCAGGCTCTCCAAAGGTGCAGCCATTGCAACTCATGCCATGTCACCCTAGAAGAGCAACTCGGAATCTTTCTCTATACTTGCATCACTGGGTTGACTGTGTGTCATGTTGGTGAATGATTTCAGTGCTCCAACGAGACCATAGTGAAATATTTCATCCAAATGCCTGTCGTTTTCTCAACACCTCCCTTCTACAACTCATATGTTCGCCTCCTGAAAAGGGATGACCCTGTACCTCCATGCATCCACAACGATCCAAAACCCTACGCCTTTTTTAAAGATGCTATTGGCGTCATGGATGGCACGCATATTGCGTGCACCCCACTGGCAGACAAATGGCACATTGTCAGAGATAGAAAAGGAGAGTTGAGCCAGAACTGTCTCACCGCTTGCTCATTTGATATGTGCTTTTTGTACATCTTCAGCGGATGGGAACGATCGGCAGCCGACTCAACAATGTATCATGATGGGCAAGTAAATAATCTTTTTCCACCTGGCAAGCATTACCTGGTGGATGTGGGTTTTCCCTCGTGCGATGCACTGTTGGTTCCTTACTGTGGTGTACAATACCACCTTGCTGAGTGGGGGCACTCGGATCTCCTGTGAGTACATGCATACATCCAACTGTCCTGTACTAAAACCTCCCCTCAGGCCAGCTAACCCCCAAGAACCATACAATTTGTGACATGTGTCAGCACGAAATGTTGTGGAACATATATTCGGAGTACTCAAGGGGCGGTTCAGGATACTATTGTCAGGGCCACATTACGACCTCAATTTTCAAGCCCGGGTGCCACCGGCCCTCGCAGCCATCCACAACTTTATCCTGGAGCATGACCCTGATGATTTTTCAGAGTTACCAGATGCATTTGGGTGGGATCCTGTCCCGGGCAGGTAGAACAGTGAGCTCGCTCTCAGTATTCCCCATGCGGCCAAGAGACAGCAGGTGCAAACATGCTGTGATGCGATCACACATGCAATGTGGGAGCAATACCAACATGTCCTTGCTGTGCACAGGGCAGGCTAGCTAGCTCATTTTTATCTACAGATTGTTCTTTTAGTAGTATGCTTTACAAGAACTTTTTACCTGACTTGTGGTATGGGTCACTGCTACGCATGACAAATCCAATTCCCTGTTTCTTCTGCTAAAAGTATTTAATAATGTGTGATAGTACAATCAGCAGTATAGAGCACCATGTTTACTATTGAGTCATCTTTCCAATGAGATGGTGCATGAAGATTCAACAAGATTGTTTCACGTATATAAAGAGAGTGGACAATATTTCCATTTGTTCCTATTATACTTAAACATGTGTGCTGTTATGTAACTATTGACAATTTCCCTTCAATTAAACATTGTTTTTGTGTCCTTATTGCATCATTTACCTCCATTGCATTATGGTGTAATATAATTGTAGAATCCTGACAAAGAATTCCACATAAAGATACAGCACATATAATACACTATAATGAAATAGAGGTACATGATGCAATAACCACACAACAAGAATGGGTAATTGAAGGGAAATTGTCAACAGTTAACAGCACACATGTTTAAATATAGAAGGAACAAACAGAACAGTTTTCCACTCTCTTTATATACATGAAACAATCTAATTGAATCTTCATGCTCTGTGCCATTGGAAGGACTACTTGATAGTCCACATGGTGCTCTATACTGCCAAGGGTACTATCACAAATTATTACATACATTGAGCAAAAGAAAATGGAAATCGGCTTTGTCATTTGAAGTGGTCACCCATTCCACAAATTCATGTATCTAATGATGTAACACACAAGTGGGGATTACCCACAAGGTTTTAGCAGATCCATCCATGGGAAACCTGTAGGTATCCCATCTGTGGATTGGGATATCTGTTTCCCACAGATAACCCCCTGGTACAGGTCTTGCCTGGGGGACTTACAGGTATACTGGCAGATATCAGTGCCTCAATTATATTTTCAAACATGTGTTGTGGGTAAGGCTCCAACCAATTATGTTAATTACATATTATAATGTGTTAATAGGTATTACTATTACCAGTTAATTAGGGTGGGATGTGGAATATAAGTTTCCAGAAGCTGGACAACTGTGGATGCATTGTCATGGTGTTATTGTCACATTAACACATTCCAGGGCCCGACATCTGAACTTGTGGGTCACAAACTATGCAGAATGTTGTCCTATCACCAAAAGTAGTGTCATGTGACCTGTCTGTCAGGATTCCACACATCAACATTGTCAACAATGGATGCACAATGGACTCTGACTAGTGTTGCTGTGGCTCGGCTAGCAGGCTTAATGGCTAGCCAAGCTGTGGCTATGGCTCAAAAAGTCAGGGTCAAAACCCTGAGCTGTAGCCTAAGCTTCAGCTAGCTGTGGCTTAGACCAGCTAGCCAGCTAACAGCTCTTAGCTGGCTAGCTGGCATGAGGCGCAGCTAGCCGAAGCCACAGCTGCAGTGAGGCATTGCTGTGGCTGCGCCAGCCACTGCCATTGGTGCAGCACACACCAACAGCGGTGGCTGTACATCACTGTACACCACCACCACCACCACCACTGTCGTTGGGGCAGCCCCAGTGCAGCCCCAACAATGGGGTTGTGCTGCAGTCTACAGTGGCAGCACCAAGTGTGGTGGGTGCTGTCACAACGGTGGTGACACAGCCGCACCAGAAGTCGAGACTTCCAGTGTGGTTGTGGCACCACCACCATCGGTGCTCTACACCATCAACACAGGCAATGGCAGTGTTGGCTGCAAGCCAACACAGGCAATGGCAGTGTTGGCTGCAAGCCAACACTGCCACTGCACATTAGCACAACACTCGCAGTCATTACTGCAAGTGTTTGTGCTCTACACCATCCACATGGATGGTGTAGAACACAAGCAGTGGCAACGTTCAGCCAGCATTCAGCCAACATTGCCACTACCTGCCCTCACTGCAGCCACAAAAACCCAGGCACTGGGATGCAGTCCACAGACCAGTCCACGGACAAGCTAACCCCAATCCCCCACCCACCACTCACATATCCACAAGCACATCCTGTACCCACAATGACCCTGTAGCACCACAATGACACACCATAGTTGCCCCAATGCATACACACAGCCTGAGCTAAATTTTAGGTATGCCCTGTATATAGATCATTTAATTCCAGCCACTCTTTTGCTGCAAACATTTGCGTGCACAAATTGACCCCTCTGTTGTCCCCATCATTCTTGTTAAATATCTATACCAGTAACACTTACTTCACTAGATTCATGCAGTGGGGCCAAACTCGTGGCCAGATGTGGCCAGTGCCAGCCTCATGTGACACAATGTTTCATTCAGCTTCTCAGTGTCACCAGCACCATCATCCTCCTCCACAACCTGCTGCCAACTCACTTCTGGCCTAACTTCCATCCATACAGCCTCCTCTTCATCCAGTCAGATCCGACCTTCAAAACCACATTGTAATGTAAGCACTGTTTCACTCCTATCTTTGATGGCACTTCACTCAACCAATGTAACTTCATGCAATGCAGGTTTCTATTTGTCATAGATCTACTAAGCTAGCTAGGCACACAACATCTGGTCTTGTCAGATTTCACCAGTGAGTCTTAAACTTGAAGAAATTTCTTATTTCTGATTGCTGACCACAGTCTTGACTAGGGCTAATGCTATTCAATCTCGTTCACAGCTCTACTCTATGTTCATTCACTAGTGGCACCCCTCTATTAGGTTTGGAGGTAGGCTGTCAGTCTTCTCTTATTTTAACAGGATTCCCCTGCATCGAACTGGTTGTAGTAATTATTTCAAGGATCCCCTGCTGTTATGACTTATTCTAGTACGCTTTCGTGTTTCATCACCTTGGAATTGAATCAGACATATCTTGTCTAAGCACACAAACTATATCAATATATGGATTTGGAGGTGGATATGGTATGATGAAGGAATTGAGAAATAATTTAACCTGTTGAGCATCTGGCTCCAGTCAAGTTGAACCTAAATCAGCCTCATGTGGAGCAGTAAGATTGTGAAAACTATGTACATGTTTGCCTATTCATTGATTGCAAAGCTGTGTGAAGGAATAAGTATGCAGTGTGTTGCACAAGTTGCAGTGCACTGTGAAAGCATCTGCATGTATAGTTGAGTTTGGGAGATGCAATACCTTTGTTTCAATATAAGTATTGTAAATATACTTTGGGACTCACATTTACCATCTTCAGAAGATGTGGATGGATCAGCAGGTAGCTGTCACACACATCGACAGCAAGGCCTGAGTCGGGTGGTCACATGAGGTGTTAGTAGCTGAAATGGTAACCAGTGGGTCCCACATATTACTAAGCCTATTATGTATTTAGGGTTAGCTCGTCCCCAGACGTGTCCACGGACACATCCATGGACAAGCTCCCAGCAGCTGGGTTGCTCTTGCTGCAGCAATGGGGCTGCCCAACTGACTTCAGTTCAGCAACTGCTGTTGCACGCCAGCAGATATACTCGCACCGATGGTGCAAGTACTTCTGCTACACCATCCACATGGATGGTGTCACAGGCTCTGTTCAGCTTCAGATAGAGGCCAAACCTTGAGCTGAAGCCCAAGATGGAGTGCCCAAGCTCAAGCCTGAGCTGGAGCTTTGGCTCAACTAGCTGAGCTGAAACTTTGGTCCAGCTTTGGCTTAAGAGCTGGCTCAAAGCTGGACCATGGCAACACTCTTAGTCAATACCTGGAAAAACCAGGAATGCCACAATGGACAGCTGCCCTTCAAGTTCTGAGATACCTGAATACAGCAAAAAGGTTGAAATTAGTGCTAGGAGGCAACAAACCCATCACATGACTTGGCTATACTGATGCAGACTGGGCATTGAATGTTGATGACTGATGCTTGGTGTCTGGGTCTATGTTCTCACTGGACTCAGGTGCCGTGTCATGGAATTCGAGACAGGCCACTGTCGCAAGTTCGTCATGTGAGGCTGAGTACGTAGTAGCTGATAGGGCCACCAAGGAAGCCATATGGTTGTGGACACTGCTAACCCTCATTGGATTTCAAACCAAACCAACTCTCATAAGATGCAAGAACACTGCTGCCATCTCACTCTCAAAGGACAACTCATCTCGCACATGTGCCAAACACATTGACATAAAGTATGTGTGTGAATGTGTGGAAGCAAATGACGTCACCGTCAACTACATGCAAACAACCAAAAGGGTTGGTGTGTCCCAGGCACTGGAAACTCATAGAAATGTTGGGACTCAGAGAGTGCAATGATGACGAACAAGTTGTTTGTACTCATTGAGGGAGTGTGTTGGAAATCCCTATGTACCCATGCACTGTTAAAGACCATATTGCTTTTCACCGGAGTTGTGGAAAACATTGGAAATATCAGAATATCGGAATATCAGGATCAGACCGGCTTGGCTTCAACTTATGGGTTGCGCCCTCTTGGATTCTCATGTCCTGATATTTCAGATTCCTTGACAAGTCAAAATTCAGAGAATGTTGGAATAGTCGGAGATCTATGGAAAGATCAATGACAAGACGGCTAGTCAAGACTTAACTAGTATTTTCAGAAAACATCAGAGAAAATTGGAGAAGAGTGGAATAGTGTTTGAGGAGGATTAAAGGTAAGGATTAGGCTTTTCGGAAAAATCAGAGTTTAGACTGGAAATAAGGATTTTGGGATGTCAGAATGAAGATGATTGGAATATAATCAATATGCAAGACTCATTGTATGTCAATATACATGATAGGCAATATGAATGAACAATCAATATTCAAACTAGAGAAAGAGATGTACAACAAGCATATTTAAGGAATAACTGAGGATGCCGAATTGGAGACATAACAGGTAATGATATGAGATATGGAATTCCAAGATGGGGTAAATATGGAATTGAATATGAAGTTGGAGATAGGACATATGGATATAAAATTGGGAGGTAGATCTCTGAAGGATGACTAATAGTAAGGATGTTTAAATGGAGATTTCAGAGAAAGTTGGGAAAAGGCTTATTGGAAAAGGAGATTGTTGGAGACTATCGGAAAGGGGGTTTCAGAGATTGTTGGAGTTTTGTCAGAAAAGGAGTTTCGGAAAAGGCTTATCGGAAATTGTGGAAAATCAGAGAATGGATATGGGTTCTAACAGTATCTCCCCTTTTAAGGCCAAGCCCTTGAGGCTTTAATGTCTTGAGACATTTGGGCATTGGGTGGTTGCAAAGGCTGGGATTTCCAATTGGATATAAGTGGTTGAAGTGGTGTAGACTTGCTTCAGAGAAACTCCTTGAGTTGTTATTCCCTTTGCACTCTAGTCCCACAATCATGATTAGCTTGGATGACAAACTTGTGAATGAGCTTGTGGAGATTGCATGGGGACACAAAAGGCTTGAGGTGAAGTGGTGGAAAACAAGTGGAAAGCAGGAAAAGTGGAAAGGCTAGGGATTTCATGACTCATACTGTGAAAAAAAGGCCGTGTCAGAGAAATTGTCAGAAAATCAGCAAGTGGAGAAACTGGAGGTGCATTGTGCATTGTCAAGTCCACAGGCTATCCTGCACAAACACGGATCAGAAAAATGGAAGGGTCCTGAAGGTCCTGCCACAAGTGTGCGTGTGATAGGCAGAAATGTAAGAGTTGGTAGATAAGGATTTGAATGGGAAATGGAGAAGGTTGTGAACAAGGATGTGGAAAAAGGGATATCCTCTCCCTCTTTTTGGTATTTTTTTGGGTGATTGTATCATTGTGTGGTTATGCTTTTTCCCCACTGGGGTTTTTTAATGCAGCTGTTGCTTTGTATGTATTGTACAGTGTGCCGCTCCCCCGCTTCTTCTTCTTATGCACTGGCGTGCTAGAGTATACCCCTACCCCCATCTTATTGTCCGTACTCTATGTAGTGCGCGTGATAAGGGAGATTCAAGAGGCTGTTGAAGCCTCACGATCATGCAGACGTAGAAGTATAAATGACACATCATGGATGATGGCAGGAGCAGGCACAACACCCCATGGTGGCGTCCGAATGGAGCCAATGATGCCATTGCCTAGATTTCATTCAAACTCCGTGGGAGTCACTTGCAACTCAACTCAATCCGGGCAAAAATTATGCTGGTAGCACACAGCTACTATCACATGATGGGAGTTTGAAATGGACAGGTGTTTGAATAAAATTGCTCCAGCAGCGACACGAAGACGTTTGGGACGAGGGTGGATAGCTGAACATGTGGGAATACATCTACTCTGGTCCTCGACATGTGAAGAAGCGTTTACCACCTGAATCCAACATGTTGGACATGTCACATTGGTCATAGGTAGGCCAACTCAGGAGATTCTGACCAATTGGTGATTACAAGAGCATTACTGACTGCAGGGTTGGTATTATTTATTCATTTTTAAAAATTCCAAAGGTTCATTTTGAAAGCTGGTGAGCACATAATGACAGGGAACAATAGGTCCCTGTCACACAGGCTTAATTAGCCCGGCGTGACAAGCACTGGCTTGAGCTCCACCTGAATGTGGCCAGCTGGGTTCCACCATCATTTCCTCCCCCCATGCCTGAGTCGGAGGGGTCCACTGGTTCCTTGTCAGGCTCCTCAGAATCACGTATGCAGAAAGCAAAAGCTGCCTTCGAACTTGGCATCTATAAAACAATGGTTGGCGTGGCTGAGGCCTTCAAGGTTAAATACACAACAATGCGCAACTGGCTAAAAGGAAATCACCAAGCACCATGAGATGCCCACGAAAAGCAACAACTGCTAACTAATGCACAGACGGTGATCTTGATTGAATGGTGCAAGCATAAGGCATAACTTGGTGAGCCATATACGTGCGAGACTCTCACGAAGAAGGTGGTTGCGCTTTCTGGTGGTAGAACCCCCAGGCAAAAATGGGTCTCCCACTTTCTTGAGAAACATGCAGCAGAACTTGAGGCTGGAAAAGGGCATGGACTTGACCCAAAGAGGGTGAGAGCCTTCAGCAAACCAATCGTCACAAATCATTTTTGGATGCTTGGGGAGATTCTTACACGGTATGACATTCCTCCGGAGAATATTTACAACGAGGATGAGAAGGGGCTACAATTGGGAGGGGGAAGGAAACACATTGTGACTCAATTCATTTTCCCCTGAGGGATGCGGCAGAAGATGGTCAAGCGATTAGACTCATTGCAGCTGGTCACTGTACTGGAGGCCGTGTGCGCAGACAGAACGGTAGTACCCACCCCTATGGTGCTCCCCATTGGTAGTCAGCCGGGCGCGTGGTGGGAGCAGGAGGCTGACGGACTGGGCGGGTGAGTCTTATGGGATAGCTTTATCTCATGTGGGAGCTAACCATTGATACAGTGTTACTACAACTCCAGCTGGGTGGACTGACAAAAAGGTCTATTTAGAATGGTTCACCGACATTTTCCTGAAATACGCAAAAGCACAGAATACATTGGGGAAGCCCATACTTCTAATTTCTGACAGCCACAGATCTCATGAAACAGATGAGCTGAAAGGTGCCACTTTCAAGGCCTCTGTAATTCTGTTCTCGCTTTCCCCCCATACAACCGACCACCTCCAGCCTCTTGACGTTGGTGTATTTGGGCCTGTGCATGGGCACGTCATTTACAAGCTGCCACAATCGAAGGGGCGTCGATCACTACCTCCATGGTGGTGAAGGAGTATTTAGAGGTATGCAAGAGCTTGATGACAAAAAATGCATCGCTTCAGCTTTCAGGAAAACGGGGATCCATCCTTTTCATCCGGATCTCTTCACTGATGAAGATTTTGCTGCGAGTCTGGCGTGGGTTCCAAATAGGACAGGGCCAGTGGGTTTCCCATACATCCCTTCGTCTCCAGAGAGTGCTCAGATGATGGACAGTGAAAGTGACGGTGACAGCAATATGCAGGGTGATGAGACGGCTGGGGGAGCTGAGCCGAGTGTCGAGCAACCAAGTGCACCCACGCTAACCATACATGCCATTGACCTAGACTCTGACAGTTCAAATGATGCAGACTACGTGGCCATGTCGTCTGACTCCAATAATGGTGCAATCATCATGGATGGGAGCCAACAATTTCCATCCGTGACTCACTCCCAAGCCTTGGAGTTTTGCCTGGGCTGTCACCCTCACAACCAGCAGCCCCTATGACTGGTGCATCCCCTGCAAGTGCCCCACCATCACCAGGGCCTGTGCCCTCACCTCCACCATCTACTGTGGACATTACATCCACAAATGGAGATGGCATCAACTCAGGGGCCAGTCACACAGCCTTGGACCTCCCCACATCAGCCGCCCCCTATCCCAGGCCATCGCATGGTTAGAACCAGGCACACAGCCATGGAACCTGGAGTGTGACCAGGGAACTCATCGAACCCTACTCGGACACACGCTCCAACCCCCAGCCATTGGTCAGTGTCTCCGTGGCGTCCTCTGCTCAAATCTGCATGTGGGAACAAGAGCTTGCCCTCGAGTGGGAGGAACATGCTGCCACGAAAGCTGCACTCAAAATCTCGCACGTCGAACAGGCCATGGAAGCTCTGCAGGCTGATTGTGCTAAAGCCCATGCCACCATCCAGAAGCTGGAGGTGGATAACCTCTGCCTGCAGCTCTCGCTCAAGGCTGAGTGCAAGAAGGCATGTGGGGTTAACATCCACTCCTGTGTATTGACTGGCCCAGAAGGACTTGCCGAATGGGAGAAGCAAGAGGAGGAGAGGGTCACGTGCGAGGCTGAGCAGGCAGTGAAGGCCCAGGAGAAAGAGAAGGCCGAGTGTGCACATACTACGACTCATATTCACAATGTGGTTTTACAGGTATTTGACCAACCACTGACAAGCATGATACTTGACAGTGCCTACTACACTACAAAAGACGCTCACTGCACATGCGCCTATCATCATCAGCTTTCGCCAGACCATCATCTGCTGTGCTACCTCCAGTCCACCAGACACATCATCTGCACACTCATTCTATTTTTCATCGATTCTATTTTCAATATGCCATCCAGCATTGCCACCACCACATCCCATGATTCATTTCAGATGACTGCCAAGCCAGACATACACGTTGGACCACACATCGAACTTCCTAGTCGACGTTCTCCCCTTGATGTTCATTTGTCCAATCCTCCTCCACAAGTTGCACATCGTCAGTACTATCCTCTATATGTCGAATCTCCTGAAGGCCCATACCGAATATTTCCCTCATATCCCCCTTATTGTGTTCACGATTGCATATGGGTATTCGATCGAACCTTCCATGCTCCCTTCTACGTCATCGGTTTTGACCCAAACTTCGAACCAGTGAATGGTTGGCATCGTATTGTCCTCAGGAATAACTGGTACATCAAAGAGCAAGGACCAGGAACAGAGATTTGCTACAGTTATGTGCCTAAGGACTTCGTCAAGAAAGCCTTGTCTTCGTTCCCTCTCTGGAGGAAATTTGTATCCAAGTGTTGTGATTGGTTCACATGTTTCTGAGTTGTCATCAAGTCACATGACTCACTTACTCATCTTCGGAGATATTTGACAAGCAACTGGAATCCTATTGGATGGCTATGACTCATTTTCATCACCTGACTCACTTGCTTCTTGGCTGTACTTCTATTTCCAATTGTTTCCACATGGTCTATTGTCTGTGACTCACTTCTATTCTATTTCTGGCTTCTATTTCAAATTTGCTGCCACATTTCCCTTCATTTCTTCGACCACCTGATTCATTTCTCCATTCAATTACAAACTACCTTCCTATTTTGGTTTTCTGCTCTCGCCGTTAGTCATTTCTCCTGTCTGCTGTCGACGACATTGTTGTATGGCATACTCACATCGTTTGTTGTTCTGCTCATGTATAAACGCCTGTTTTGCCTTAGTGTACCCCAATTCACCTCTATCAGTTGGATTCACTCATCCAAGTCTAAGTCTAAGTCTCTATCAGTTGGATTCACTCATCCAAGTCTAAGTCTAAGTCTACTGCTACGTCTACTACTTCTATGTCTACATCAAGGCCAGCTTTGTCAATCACGTGACATTTGCTGTTGTATCTCGTCTACGCTTACGTCAGCGTATTACGTCATCATTATCATCACTGCTACCTCTTCGTCTTCATCTTTGTTCTACCTTTGTTGCTGCTGATAGCAAAGCGCACTGAGCCGAACACCAGTGTAAGTAGCCGTGCAACGATGACACCGCTACCCACTGTCTTTTGGATTCATTTCCAAAAGTAAACCGACACTGCTCACATATTACAAACAGAAGGACGACCTGCGCTCGCTCGTGCTCGCACTTGAGCTGGACGACAACGGCAGGGTCATCGAGCTGCAAGCACAAATTAAGGCCCATATGCAAGCCCATCCAGAGCTTGCACAGCACCCCCACTTCGCAGGTCTATATGCACGTAAGCGGGCCTGCAGGACACACCACTCAAGTGGTGTGGCCACCACATTGTCAGCCAGTTCTTCTGGTGGTGTGGTGGCTTCCACCCCTGAGACACTCTGCCTGCCCAACCCTGTACCCAGTGAACCCCTCCCTACCCCCTCCCTTCCAGCCTCCTCCCTCCCCACTGACAGGCTCCAGCTCCGGCTCCGCCCCCCCAGCGCACCTAGTGGTTCACCCCTCACAGAACCTGCGGTGCCAGATGGACACCATCTAGGCCTCACCCCGCCTGCCCATCCTACCCTCCCCTCTCATTTCCCTCCCTCACCCTTTGACATGCCCGTGCCTCAGAGCGCCTAGGACACGCCCACGATTGGCCAGCGTAACACACCATCGTCAATCGTGTTGGTCCCAGGGGAGGGAGCCTATGCCCACCTCTCCCACAGGCCTATGCACCAGCCCACCCCAATCCTCTCGCCCATGTATACAGGTGCATACACACATGCACCCTTGATGGACCTAGCGTGGTTGTTACAGTGCACCCACACCCACCCCTCGTACACCCTCCCCCCACCCCCAAGCCTTCCAGCATCCCCCCCCAGCCTTCCAGGACTCCAGTGCGAGCGTGGTGCACCCCAGCACTGAGGAGGAGGGTGTCACCTCTGCGACCACATTCATCTTTGACCCATTTACCATGGGTTCATTTCTCCCTGGCCCATCCACCACTCATTCAGAGCCTGGCACTGGAGGTTCCAGGTATACACAGGAGAGCTATTTGCGCCACTTCTAGACACCTCCCACAAGAACTTTCGTCCTTTTTTTGTTTCACACACTTCTCATTCTGAATTCTCTGTACACTGCTCACACTTCATGTAATTCTTACATAGTGTGTCACTATCCATGTAATAAAAGTGCCTATGCACTATTTACTTGACCTACTTGTACCTATGCCGCAGCCGGCAGGCATGGTTTAATACCAATGTGCTGTGTGACGATTTTGTGACGAATCGTGACGAATTGTGACCAAATAGCCCAGCATCTGATTCAAACACTTGGTCTGCGGGCTATTTTGACTCCTACTTCAACACGTGAACAAAAAAAATCGGAAAGACCCATAGTATTAATCTTATACAAAATAGCTAATGTTCAATCTTGTTTCCAGGATCGTTCAAGGACAATTGACGGCCCTAGGGAATATTTTGTGGGGAATTTCAAACTCCTGTCACCCGATAGTAGTAGCCTCTAGTAGCAGCTAGTAGCCCAGGGTACCTGCTCAGCTGGACGTGTCGACTCAGTATAGGTACTCATCGCTTATCCCCAGAGCTACAGGCCACTACTGCCCGGATAACGGCATTCCAGGCACGATTGCTTGACTCAGGGAGTCAGCTCACCCATACGGGGAAGGGCTAATAGCCTATATAACACCACTACAACACCCACCGTACATCGCAATCTACTACTCCTCTTCCCTTTGTTCTTTTCTTCCCCGTTTAGTGCTGCGCAGTACGTTCAACTCTGTTCCCTTCATGCCTTGATTCTCACCTTTTGTGTTCTGTAACTCTAGCTCGCGCCAATTTATTACCCACTTTCCTTTGCAATTTGATTTCTACCCTTAACATATCACCTTCCTTTATCTCACTCTTCAATTTGCATCAAATGCGTTTCCTGACTATTGCTTGGGTCTTTTGTGTTATGACTCACGTCGCTTTTGCTGCACCAGTATTGCGTGGTTCCGATCTTGTCCCTCGTACCGTAAGCACCTCGGGATGTGTTGGTGCGATTGTTGACGTCGCTCATGTAGCTCGAAGTGCGTACGTTTGCTGCAAAGATTGTGGCCGGCCAGCACCAATTCAACAGCCACCCTACCGTATTGGGAACGGCGGCAGGGGTGGCCCCGGCGGGACCTCAGCCACCGACCGTGGACGAAAATGCCATAGACCACATTCACGGCGACCAAGCGTCGCGCGTGGTCAAGACCAGCGACGGAGCCACTCACATAATACATGATTCCCGACCGGTCCCAGATGCTGACGGAACCACGGTACACATTGCCACCTCCCACTCAACATCACCAGAAGGATACCAGCAAGTATTTCAGCACGAGTTCACGACGGATGCAACGGGACTGCAAAAGGGTCACAAAATAACTCACCACGGCACATACGATTTAAACGGCGCGTTCACGCCGTCCGTCGGAAGTTTGCCCGTCTTAACGGCACACTTATAGAATTTGTAATATGGTATGGGGTATCACTACAGCTACGATAGTAACTCCCTTGGGCCTGTCGACCACAGGTACAAGCTGCACATTCATGTATGGCTTACACCGTAACTACCCTTAGATAATCGATGTGCAATTGGAATGCTAGCCCCAACCACGTCCCGATTAATGCAGTTCGGATCCAGGGTAAATGGTGCTACTTAGTCGCTCCTGCCATCTTTTACTCAGTTAAGTATTTGAGTTTGCAGTTTAATCTGCGTTTAGGTGAGGCACGAACTTACACGCGGCGAATTCTCCCTCGTCTTAGCTAACTGTTACAGGCGCTACCTGTCCGCTCGCTCGCTGCCTCTTGCTCGCTTCTTACCCCCATACTCGCTAGTATGTCTTGCGCTAGCTTTTTCGGACCTTCGGGTCGATGCTGACCGATTCTTGCAGGTTTCCGCGGTCTGAGTCCTGGGCAATCAGTAACCAGTCGATTGTTATCATTCGGCACATCGGCCAATGCCCCGATCTCATCGACAGCGCCCCGGACGAGGATTAGCAATATCCCCCCGGAGTCCTCGAAAGCTGGCTGGGTTTAGTTACTGTGAGTAGGGTTTACTGCACGTCGACGCGCATCGTTCCGTCAGCTTACAAAACCACTTATATAATCTGAATCAAAATGCATACACGAAGTTACATGTAATACGAGCTCCCGCTAGGCCAACAATCTTGGGTAGAAGGATGGTACGATGGCCCAGGTGGTAGATGAGAGTCATATAAATAATGATAATAAGATTCTTGTGATTGAGGTGGCCCAGGCTCACAGTGAGGGACTGGTTCGTTAGGAATGGGATTGTGACTCATTGTAAACACGGAAGAGTCAGCAGTGTCTTGTTCTAAACACTGGTTAAGCTCTGGTATAGGCACCGTGCCTGAGCTTTGACTTTGGAGGTCTCCGAGGCCTGCCTGAAGGGTATGCATTTATTCGTTAGTTTTGCATAACTTCTTATATGCTCGTTCAATTCCTTTGCCTGTCTCCTTAGCATGCTTGAGGGATACAGTTTGAGTCTGGACATTGGTTTGTAATCCAGTAAGCTGCTTATAGGCGGTTTGAAGCTCAACATCGTGAGCTTGAATGGTGCATTTCTGAACCGCACCTGGGAATAATCTAAATTAATAATTGAAATAGGAATACAAAATCGTGAGAGACATACTGGCCCGGGAAATAGCTCGCACAGCCCGCCAAAAGTGTGTTGGTGGCTGGTCTCTTGAAGGAATGCCACGCTTGCATAGCAATTCTATGCCTGACATCGCTCGGGAGTCATACTGCATCCCACGCATAATACCTGCCAGCATGGTAAGTCTCACACCATCACGATTTATGCTGCGGTGAGCCTGCTCATTGCCATTTGGAGTTGAAGGGGAGGCCCTCCAGATGTCCATTGGGATCTTGCTCAGAGGTTGGTAGAGTGCTGCCAGGGCAAAGCCACCTGCAGATTCCTTGTTTTTCAACCAATCTAAAGGGACTGATTAGGAGCTAGTGATAGAAATAAGTAAGTAGAATGGCCTCACCGATAGCCTTCTTGCCTCCCTGATGAATCTGTTGTAGCGTGCCTTCAAAATCAGGCAACACTTCAGCCGCAGCAATGCTCAGCATGGCCGTGCATACTTCGAGAGACACCTGTCCCTTCAATGCAAGCACATTTCTTACGAAATGTATAAAGCAATAACGGTAAAACCGAGCAAGGTGCTCATAAGGGGTAAGTGCATGCAATGCCTTACTCCTCTCTATAACGCAATAACCTGCCATATTTCGGCACATTTCTTCGCAATATAAGCCCAATCCTAAACAAATCTTCAGTATCTGTATGTTTAGGATTATGAGAGGGATTGTTACTCACCCAATGCTTGTCCTATATGTCCATTCGCCATGAAGGTGTCAAAACCGACCCCGTGAATGTGTTGGAACTTCACAATCTCGCCAGTGTCTTCATGCACAATTGAAAAAATGCGATTGAATAGTATATGGTGAGCTTCTGCACTCTGAAAAGTTGTGAATGCACACGTGACTACAATGGCTAGTAATCCGGTGAGTTCATGCATATATATTGGATATTGCGAACTCAACGACTTACAGCGAAGATATTCTGGGAACCATGCCTCTATTTCAAACTCCTGCCAGTTGTGAAGGTGTTTGAAAGAGGTATCAATAGAAGGTCATCTAGTTTGCAATAACAGCTGACTCATGGCCTTGAACATGCAGATAAAGATGTAGATTTCCCCTTCACCGGACATGCTGTGTTCCTCACATAACGCTTCTCGGGCGGCAGGCTTCTGTGTTCGGAAAGGAGATGGTAGGCACCTATATCGTTATTAAGTTAGGCTGGAATGGATATGAGTAAGTGGATCCTTGTACCTTCGAGCCCTGTCCCACATGGATAATGGATGTTTCGAAGTTTATTTATAATCCGTGCCGTGTGGTCTGCATTGCTCAAGGACGGATGTAGGTCACCCAGTGTAGGATCACAAAGATCCACCCATCCGAGAACTTTGCGCAAGCCTGTCATAAATGCTGAGTCCAACACAATTCGCCGTGGGGTAGCGTCTGCGAGTTTCCATTCGAGTGCCTCAAGCAGTGAGGTGAAGACATCATGGATCACCTGGGGAGTATTGGTGGGAGTAGGATTGGTATGTGCGTGTGGGTTTCAACAGACGAGTAGGATGTATGGGCTGCGACCTAGGTCATAGGGATAATAGAATTCAAATCCTGCAAGACAGGGCTTAGTACGATCCATGGTACCTCGGGTGAGTACCCCATTGGTGTCTTGGTGCCATGTTGCTAATCTGGTTTCAGATGGACATCATATGGTTTTTGTTTTTGAACTCACGGCACAGCTGTTTCTGCTCTTGCAGCACAGTGATGGAATCGCATGGGGCCATTGGTCCATAACCCTCAAAACAAGCAGCTGCTTCGTAAGCCATTATGGTATGCATGTCATTACACATTAACGCCTGCAGGTACAGAAGATCGAATTCCTTTAGGTTGCGCAAGATCAAATGTGCACGGTGTCCTTTGTGACGATGTTCACGTCTGAGGTAAGGTGGAAATTTTTGTGAGATCTGGGGTGCATGTTAGACTGCAAGGCTGACTCACTGAATGTAATTCTGTAGATATACGTTTCGGGCCATGGTAAGCGGCCCTCCACACTTATTCGGGAGACGTTCGGGTGCTCGCACATCTTGCAGGGCTTGATACAAAGTATAGGCACTGGGTTCGTCTCCGAAATACTCATCCCCGGGGGCATCTACGTCGTGTCCCGGATGCAAATCAGACCTCAGGGGGGGGCCGCAGTCTCCGTCGGAAAAGGGGCAGCTGTTCTCTCAAAGAGCACAAAAAAACGCCAAGGTCTTCAAGAATACCTCACGAGGGGCATGCGACATGTGTGGGTATTCAGACCTGGGAGGTGGTTTATCCAAGAGTCGTGTTCCGTTGAACGAACAATACTTGAGACATTGGCCTGCTGATCATTAGCATCTGAATCTGGTAAGCTTTGCCCACTTACAAGAAGTTCTCAATTGATAACACTGGACCGCCTTGTGGGTCTCAAATATCTTGCAGGAGGTGACAGGTGACATTGGGACGCCCCCCATGAGCATCACCGAGCGAATATTGAACATTATCCTTGGGGTTTAAAAACAGGTTGATTTAAATCTATTGCAAAGTGGTGAGCAATTGCTTCCCCCATTATGGTGCCTGTCTGTGGGTATTCAATGATAGCTCCTGCCGGATGCTCCACGATAGCCTGAGCATATCCCTTCCGTGTCATTCAATTTTGCCCATCGCAGATTTGTTGTTCGGTGAAGGGGGTCACCAGGGGGGGGGGGGAGTATCAATAATTTTTGACAAGAGGATGTGAGACCGTGGGTAAGTGCACATTAAAGACATTTTGGACCTGGAGCAGTTCTGAGTTGTCACTAATGGACTAATCGTCCTCCAGGATGCCAGCGTCATCAAGAATTTGCCTCGCCATCTGCAATGCCCCCAGCTGCTCAAAGGTGAAGGGCATTTCGTGCCCTTTCACTCCCCTCAATGCCCCTCATTCTTATCAAAAATTGCCAGAGCACCGAGCCCGGCCCTTCGCTACGCCATTTTTCCACCTCAGATGATCTTGCTACATACAGTAGTGAGGAATCTGCTATAGATGACTTCGCCAGAGAACTGCTATCATTTATGGATTATGATACAGGTGATAGGATGCTAAGGACAAGGCATATTATACCATTGATTATATGTGGGATGAATTCAGCAGCTCAAACTGATGTATGTATAATTAAGAGAAGGAACGAGGTCTTGCTGCTTACTGTAGAAAACAAGAGGTATGGTAGTAATAAGAATCCTGAAGGACAAGTCATTGCAGAGGCCATAGCAGCATTTCAACACAATAACAGGACTAGAGTAGAACATGGTATGGAAGAGCTTAGTAAGATGAATATTCCATGTATCACGATGATAGGAAGCTTTCCAAGGTTCTATCTGGTTCCAGTTACCTTGGAGCTTAGCGATTGTGTGATGTTTGGATCATATCCAAAAAACCAAACAATAGTTCCTCTTTATGTTCCCAAAGTACCCAGAAGAGTTAGCGATGGTATGGTACCTGTTGAAAATAGGAGAGAGATACTCTATTGCTTTGAACTTTTTAAGAGATTTGTTGATGAGTTAGAGAAGAAACTTGAGACTGTATAGAATTTTAAAAACTACTGCAAACGCAGCTTTACAACCACCTGTCACATTCTCTTTGAGCTCCTTTTCCACCGTCTACATACCTCTCACAGTTTACCATACTGTATTAATCATCTCTTACTCAGAATGTGGCATAGCATTGACAAGATCAGGGCAGTGGTCTATAGCTCCAATTATGGTATCCCTCCAAGAACGGGATGTTATCATAGATGTTTCCAATATGATGCCATTTTCCAGTCTATAATACCTACTTTGATTGACTCATCTAGATTGTGGTGAGGTGAGCCCTATACATTTGCAGAGCTTCTATGGTAACATTTCCAACCAAGAAACATCTGCACAATACCTATTCCAAAAGGAGGCATGCAGCGCTGCCTCGACCGTAGAATGATTGCCACTGTTCATGTTTTACAGTGAGTGGTGACCTTTCTACAGCTTGTCCGATGATGTCTAACCAATTTAAATATAAAAAATTGCATTTGTTGCCAAGCTACACTCTTTTTTTTTGGGGGCTGCATACACGAATGACCTCACATCAACAGATTTGTTTTGACAATATTGAAGGCTTGCACTGTGAAAATTCATCCTCAGGCGCTTCACTCTTCACCCATCGTACCACTCCAACTCAAACAGTTCTCCAAGCACTTCAATGCAACTAAACAATGTACTAGTCTCTACAGATCTATGCAGGACCTTTTCTTTTTGGCTGCCATGGTCATTCTCCCCCACTCAGTCCACAATTTTTCTGCATAGAGTCGTTTATTCTTGGGCTTCACAGACCGCTGTGCCTGGTGCCACCCCCGTTGAAGCGGATCCGCAAGTGCATCCATCTCACATACCAGTCGTGCCCCATGTGAGACACATAAATCTAGAAGAGTGGGTCATGGCATGAAAATTTTGGACCTAGACTGAGCCGAGATCATTAAAAGCTGACCTCTCAGACGTTAACTTCAACCATTCACACCCTCATAATTGACTCAGCCTACACTCTCTACTACGCAATAACCTCCCTCATGGCATCTTATATTAACAAACATTGCTCCCTTACAATGTGTCGTTTCTCTCTTCGACTCCATGAACGAGCAACAGAGTACACACAGTCGTATAAAGACGAGCTCTTTGCTCCTTGTCTCACTATGCAGGCCTGGTCTCCCAACCTCATGTTCTACGACTGTGCGGAGGGTGCAGTGGTCGAATATCCATAGTGTGTCTATGTCCTTTTATCACACAGTGGATTACATCTGATAATATTTAGCCCTATGTCTGGAGGACACCTCATTAGTCCAGCCAGTGTCAGCAAGTATCTCGAACGCCATCACCAGGCATTCAAGTGCTGGTGCAGCTTGTTGTTGCCCGATGTCCCAGTGTTTGTTGCAATTTGGATGAAAACTCACGGGTCCTACACATCTTGTGACAAGTGTGGTTTAAGTGGTAAGCTTTCTCCTGCTTGATGCCTTTCCACTCTGATTTCTCTCCAGTTTCTCTTGATGAGAAATTTGAAACCACAGCCATGACTGCGGATTATCCTTTCTTTGATAAATACGATGGTGAGTCTCTTTTTTCATTGACCATGTTTATCTCTTAAATACACATTTTAGCAACCATGCCCGCCTCCTCTCCTATGAACGGTTTCACAGCGCATGGCCTTGCGCCCCAGCCAAGATGGCAGGGTTTGAGATGCCGTTGTTCGATGGTCAGGTATTTGGCCAGAGGCATAACTCCTGGTATCCATCCATACCATTAGTCACGTTCCTCATATTCTAACCCTCCCATCAGTGAGATCACACACAAGAGCCCCTATGCCCTCATCAAGCCCCCCTTTGATCTCCAAGTTGTGGCAAGAGTTTCGAGGCCACCAAGAGGAGCCTGAGAGTCCCTTGCAACATGCACAGGCCACCAGTCCAGTCCGCTTCCTCTCATTATCATCCCCATCATCATCCACTGCAGCTGGGTTGTTATACAGTGGTAACAATGCTGGTGCCTCCTCTTCGCAATCAGGCTCTAGATCTTCTGGACCTGCAGAGGAAAGCACCCTTGAGTTCTGTGATAGGTGCTTTGCTGCTTACCCTGTAGAGATGTTCGCCAGTCACTGTTGCTGTCCTTGAGCCACAAATCATTTACTTGCACTAGCACACATCTGCAAAAAATATAATAATCATTACTAATAATGCTAAAGAGTCCTTGGGGACTTAGAGTGATACCTTACTTGTTTTGAAGTTGATGCGATCAGGCCATTGGCCGGTATGCCAAATGATAACAATTGACTGTAAACTCCTGGGCAATGGTGTGGTGTCTCAGGAACCACAGCCACTGTTGCCTGGGTGGGATCCTCAGCCGTTTTAGTCTCGTTTTTCGTGTCCTAGCTCTTTACGCCGCTTTTTGCTTCCCAGACCTCGCAGGTCTGTTGTTCGCTTAGCACAAGCCGCAGTCTTTTTGTTTACTAACTCGTCCACGACATTTTTTCCTTTACAGTTTGTTGTACCTCCCATCAAATTGATCTTATGCCAAGTGGCGAAGATGAACCAGCTAGAGATGCACCCCAGACATCGTCGGAACAAGAAGTCGCAAAATCTTGTTTGGCGGTTGTTGACAAACACAGGAGTGGAACAATTGATGGGTCAAGAGCCGTTCTCAGACTCACAGGCATACTGCAAGGGCCGGAGCATGAGTCAGCCTTGGTCAGGTACCTCAACCAAATTCATGAAACCGAACATGCGAAAGCAACCAGTGAACAACGTGGAAAACTGGTTGAGTTGGGAAGATCTCAGTCGACCCTTGATACCAGTACAGATCACAGCATCAATGCGGGGGATGACATCAGACGAGGAGTTGGAGAGCTTGGCAACAACATTGCAGGGTCGAGGAAAAGACCCAATGTCGATTTCACAGATGATGAGGGCAGCACAAGTCAGAAAAGACAAAGCAACAAACCTTTATACGGATGGAGGCACACCTACATCGCACCTGTCACCGTCGATTAACCAATCAATCCCAGCCTCGAATGTATGCTCAGGCTCAAGCAAAACTACCTTCTCGATTCCAAATGCGCGAAAGCAGAATTGGTCGGTCAGAGAGGATGTCCTGAGTTCCCGGACAGCTTATGGATCGACGTATTACTTGATCGATTCATTGACCTCGACAAGATCTACACTGGAGCGTATTCGCTCAATCCGGAATACAAACACACCAAAAAGGTCGGTGATGTCGAGATTGTTCTCAATACGGGTGAGTCAGGATTGTCACCTACAAAGATCATCAGAACTCACGGCGAATGGATCATTGCTTTCTCGTCTCTCAAAGACGCCGTCCTTTTTGCATATCCTCACTGAGCCAGAGAACTCGACAATTATCAATGTTTCATCATCGGACAATTTTCCGCCCTTCAAGATACCATGCTACACGTGAGAGTCATCAAGCTTGATTGTGCAATCAGACTCAGAGTTGCCAGGTTGAATGTCTATCTTCTTACATCCTTCGACAAGTTCAATGACCTCGTCATGCAACACATACTTGTGCCGGCTGCCATCGCAATCTCATGAGGTTCCAACTTCAAGAAGCAACAAAGAGTCTTTGATTCATCGGTCCCAATCTGTCATAAGTGGAACTTTGGACAGTGCGATCCCAGAGCATGTAGGTACTGACATAGCTGCCTTGCCTGCGGCAGAGGACATTGAGAGTGAGACTGTGGTGAGAAGCAGAAACAGCAAAGTGGGGAGAAATCAAAGCAAGGATGAACATTGCAAGCGCCCAAAGTGGTCGAGGGGATTCATTTGGTCCGAGAATGCTGCTAGCCTCACGCCATCTGCGACCAGTACAGAAACGGCTGAGCCTCTCCCACCAGTGCCCTTTACCAAACGATCTTCTGTCCCTATCAACCAAACCCTGAATTTGCGACTGCATCTTTTCAGTATTGTGACTCCGATAAAAGTTGACAAATTAGAGGCTCTTCTTCATTCTCACCCAAACCAACCTTTAGTGAATTCAGTGTGTTGGGGACTCCGTGAAGGATTTTGGCCTTACGCCTCAGTCAATCCTGACCATCCTGTCACGAACGACTCTATTCATCGAGAACTCAACGAGCCTGCTGCGGAATTCATCCGTGTGCAGAGGGACATCGAAATCACTGAGGGGAGATTTTCTACTTCTTTCGGAACCGACCTCCTACCAGGAATGTATAGCCCTCCCATCCACGCTGTCCCTAAACTGCATAGTGACAAATTACACCTCATTAATGACCACAGCGCAGGACCATTTGCTTTGAACTCCTGGATTTCAAAATCAGATGTCTCGACAATCTTCAGGATTTTGGCATGATCTTGCGTAATGTGCTTCAAGTACACGGCCGTCCACCTGTGTGGCTTTGGAAGTCTGATGTTTCTGCCACCTATCATCGAATGCCTGCCAGTCCTTACTGGCAAGTTAAACAGATCGTCACAATTGATGGCCAGAGGCATGTTGACAGGTGTCTCATTTTTGGCAGTAGAACGTCACCACGCATCTGGTGCACTTTCTTCGGCCTTGTCATTTGGATCACGATTCATGTCATACACGTCGCTGACTTATTACATTATATGGAGGACACCTGGTCATATGAGATGAATGAGACCCTCATGCTCTATGAACCTTATGAGTCCTATTATCCATTGAAACAAATTCAATTGCTTCGTCTCTGGGATATACTGGGCCTTCCTCATTCCAAGGACAAACAGGTTTTCAGGAACAGTCTTGAAATTGTTGGTCTTCACGTAGATCCACGTGCCATGAAGATTACAATGGTCCCCAATTGCAAGCTCGAACTGTGCTCCGCGATCCGCTCTTTTATTGATACTACAACTGGTTGCCGTCGTCCTCTAGTTGAATGGCAATGTCTTCTTGGATGGATAAATTGGGCCCTTAATGTTTACCTACTTCTGAATCCAGGTCTCCAATCTTCTTATGCAAATATCTCTGGGAAAACGCAGTTGCACGCACCTATTTTTCTCAACCGTTCTGTAATTCGCAACCTAGGTTGGATCGCTTCAGTCATTGAAGACTCTGATGGATTTTGCACATTGGATGCAATAGCTTGGGAACTTTGGAGATTTTTTGCGATGCTATGTTGTCTCACATCGCTTTTTATTGCCCCACTTACCATGTTGCTTTCTGCTCTTCCACACCTGAACAAGTCCCTCATAACACGATCTTCTTCTTCGAAGCTTTAACTGTTGTCTCAGCTTTGACCTGGGCTTTGCAACTTGAATTTCCTCCATGCAAACTTCGGATTCATTCTGACTCTTTGAATACCGTTGAAATGTTTCACTTGCTGAAAGCTAATGAGGGGTATAACAACCTGCTCCTCTATGCCATTCGTCTTTTGCTTCTTTCCCACATATCCCTTCATGTCACTCACATTTTGGGTGCTGACAACACCATCACTGACGCTCTCTCCCACCTCCTTTTTGAACCCGCCTTGTCTCTTCATCCTAATTTAGCTATTAGGATTTTTCAACTCCCTCGGGATGCGCTGGGGGTGTCTGAGAAATGATGCACACTGCCTCAAAGTCCAGACAACCCGCACATGTTGCCTGGACACACAAACACCTTCTGCGCAAACGTGCCATAGCACTTGGACATGCGATAGATCTGTCGACTGTTCAAATGTACAGTTCCCATCTACACTCTTATCTCACCTTCGTGAAAATTCATGGATTCCCTGTTGAGCCTTCTGTCAACACTCTCAGCTTTTATGTGGTTTATATGTCTCACCATATAAAACCTCAATCTGTAGGCTCATACTTATCAGGCATTTGCAATAATCTTGAACCACATTTCCCAAATGTATGTGACATTTGTCGTCATTCCCTGGTTGTCTGTTGTTTGAACTGCATGAAGAAACTACGTGGTTTGCACCCACCTCAGCACAAGCATCCCATCTTAGACAGCGACATCATTTCTCTCATCAAATACTACTACCCCAGCTCTTCCTACGACAACCTCCTCTTTAGCACCATGCTCCTCACTGGTTTTTATGCCCTACTGCGAACTGGTGAAGTCACACAACCCAATCAAGCCATGAAGCGTGATTCTCGCAAGATAATGCTGCCCCACACGCTTTTGTTTTTGCTTGATCAGTTCACTTTCCTCCTGCCTTACCATAAGGCAGACCGTTTTTTTCAAAGGAAATGTTGTGATTGTACGTACTCATCCGATTGTCCCCTCTTGCTGCCCAGTTCATGTCATGTGCACATACATTGATGCTCACGACAACCTTTTCCCCTTCCACCCTGAATTGTGGTTGACCAGTGCTGGGTCAGTCCCAACCTACAGTTGGTTTGTCTCTCGTTTGCATGTGCCCTTGGGAGATGATGTCAGTGGGCATTTCATCCGTTCCGGCGGCGCTACAGCTCTGGCACTTGCTGGTACTCCTGATTCCATCATTCAAGCAATGGGTCGGTGGTCTTCCGATACGTTTCGCATTTACATCCGGAAGCACCCGGTGCTCCTTCATGCTCTTTTGCACAGCTCGACTTCTACCATCTAGTCGCGTCTTCCTTTTTCTTTTCACCACCACCACCCCTCCTCTCTTCCTTCTTTTCAGGGTTTCTTCCTTAGAGTGCCGCTCCTATATATTGGCATGCTAGTGTGCTGGATACCCCTAACCTGCCTTCGCTCTCCTTTGAGGTTTTGCGCATGAGAGAGGAGATTCGTCTGCATTTAGGTGAGGCATGAACTTACACGCAGCAAATTCTCCCTCATCTTAGCTAACTGTTACAGGCGCTACCTGTCTGCTCGCTTGCTGCCTCTTGCTTGCTTCTTACCCCCATACTCACTAGTATGTCTTGCGCTAGCTTTTTTGGACCTTCAGGTCGATGCTGACTGATTCTCACAAATTTCGGTGGTCTGAGTCCTGGGCAATGGTGTGGTGTCTCAGGAACCACAGCCACTGTTGCCCAGGTGGGATCCTCAGCCGTTGTAGTCTCGTTTTTCGTGTCCTAGATCTTTACGCCACTTTTTGCTTCCCAGACCTTGCAGGTCCATTGTTCGCTTAGCACTAGCCACAGTCTTTTTGTTTACTAACTTGTTTGCAGCATTTTTTCTTTTACCCACCCTCCTCTCCCTTTTTCCCCGTGTCTCGATTGCTTGTATCTATGCATGGTTATGCTTTTTCCCCACTGGGGTTTTTTAATGCAGCTGTTGCTATTGTATATATGTACAGAGTGCCGCTCCTCCTACATATTGGCGTGCTAGTGCGCCGGATACCCCTAACCTGCCTTTGCTCTCCTCTGAGGTTTTGCGCGTGAGAGAGGAGATTCGACATGGATTGCACCTGCAGATGGGAACAGGTTGAATGACACAGCCAGCAGGAAGCTAGTAGAACAGGCCTTCTTTGTCAGAAAAACCTTAGAGGCTGTGTCAGGCCCAGCGACCTTGCGAAATGTTGGCTCCTCTGGTAAGGCTTGGTACCATTGGTCACCAGGAGTTTGAAAAGTTAGCATTACCGTATGTATTAAGGGTGTCATATCGGAATAAATTAACAGAGCTGTTAAAAAACATAAGGACAGTTAGTATTCAATGGTAGAATTCCTTCCGAGGCATGATCATTGCACATGAGGGGAAAATGAGGTCGATCAGGCCTACTCAGGAGCATATAGGTGTACTCAATTCTAAAATTCCCTATTGTCCCTAAACCCATTCGGCATGACCCCAAGGTCAGGTGGCCACCGAGCTCATGGGTTCACAGGAACTTTTAGAATTGAGCAACGGATTCCTGTAGATTTCCCTTGAGGCTCACGAATTCAATTTTTGACAGACCAACCAACATGGATGGTGCTTCACAAGCCTTTCAGATACTACTACCAGCATGCTCCAGTAGCGCCTTTGGTTGGCGAAAGGAGACTGCTGCAGCACCAGTCTCCTCATCACCTTCTGCGATTCCTAATGCTTGCAAAGGAGGGACGAGGGATGGGCATTCTCTGCTGAACATTGGTTGATGACCAATGGGTGAGGGAATGCCGACCAGCCATCATCTTGCAACAAGCTGTTTTCGTTAGCCCAGAGTTACAGACAACAAAAACACCTTGTGAGGTGTTTTTGTTGTCTGTAACTTTTGTGACCCAGTGAAGTGGTCTGCCTGGCTACTGGGTGTCCCCACAACTTGGTTGATGGCCTTGCCAGCGAGGCAAACTAGGGAATCTTAGAATTGAGGACTTATATGCTCCTGTGCCCTTCACACATCAGTTTTGAAGTGTAAATTTTACATGGTTAATTAAAGGTGAGCCAAATAAAGCTCCACATAATTTTCCAAGAGCTTTATGAGCTCTTGTGGTAAATTACCGTTTTTGACATTGTCACATGGCAGGAGCGTGACACCTGGCTGAATCGGGCAGATTTTGAAGCAGGCTCCATGTGCCATGGTAGGTACTCACTGCGCTCCACACCTGCCTCAGTTTCCAGACCTCCACCCCATGTCGTGTCTCTGCTTTCCACATCCCCAGCCTTGTGTCTGTGCTTTCTGGACCTCCACCCTACATTGTGTCTCTGCTTTCCACACCCCCAGCCTCGCAGTACTCACTGTGCTCCACACCCGCACCACCTCAGATCTCTGCTTTCCAGACCTCCACCCTGTGTCACGTTGGGACAGCCGTAGTGTCAGTGTGAGCCTGAAGGCAGGGGAGATGTAGTAGTGTATGGCAAAGGGTGATCTCTATGTGACATGTAATGTGACAGGGAAGGACCGCCCAGCCCTTGACTGGTCCAGGTTCCCCCCTCAAAACCATGTGCATCCTTGTGCATGTCACCAAGGGAAAAAAGAGAACCAGAAAGAAAGAAAAAAAAGAAAAGAGGGAGACAACAAGAGAAGAGCAGAGGATGGTGTCTATGTGACTGAATGAATCTATGGATGCAGAATGGCGATGAAGATGAAGGAATGAGTGATGAAGTGTTAGATCCCAGATCCGACCTGTGTTATTCCGATGTTTTACATATTCCGAAAAGCCCTTTTCCACTTATTTCCAACATGTCCCCATTATTATTCTTAGTCAGGGCTCTATCATAATATTATCCCTGTATGTCTTATCTTGATTCCTGTATTCGCTCCGATTTTGGAACTCCGTATCATGCACCCTGATCTTCCATTCCTGATTTTGGAATCCCGCATGTCTTAAATATGTTTCTCTTCATTGAAGCTTCTTTAGCTTGTAAATTTTATCATATCGTATTGCTTCACTACCTTTTGTATCACTATCTCTCGTATCACCTTCATTCTCTTATATTGTATATCTTATACCCCTTTCACATCTCGCAACCTTCATATCTCGTTACCTCAACTTGTTATTCCAATACAACTCATAACATCTTGACATATCCCACCCATCCTCTATCATTCAACCTTTATTACACTTTGTTGCTTCAAACTTCTACCTGCAACAAGGCATTCAAACCTTGCTTGGTATCCTGATTATTCTGACTATTCCGATCATTCCAACCCTACCTCATCCGACATCCCAAACCCTCCTTGATTACACTTGCCTTCCAGAAAAGCTAGTCTTTACTTGATATTGATTTATCGTTACCCCTACCTTTCCACATTAACTATTCCATTTCCAAACTGGCAGTAAGTGGGCCGCAGCATGGGCCCGGCAGGTACGATTCCCACATTTCCTCTGTCAGCTTACTTGTGTGGTAGAGAGTGTCTGTGTACCTTAATGTATCAGTTTTATTCATGCCTTGTTTTCATAAATGATAGCACAACTCTTCATACATCCCCTTGCCCATAAATCTTGCTTTGATATTTCATTGAATGGTCCTTCATATACACAGGTTCTTCCTGTGGCAATTCCATCATGAAACCATACTTGCCCTTGGTGGTCTATGATTCTTGTTGTAAAATGGTCACTTCCAAAGTATATTATACCAATTAGGTTGAGTTGTGTTCTACCCTGGTTAACCATTGGTACTTGAACACAATGGTTGATGGATGCATAGCCTACATCATCCATGGTCAGGCACAGTAGTTTTGGTGGAGATATATAACACTTTTGACCTTGTAGACTGTATCGCCTACAAGCCAGACACTGTTTTGGATTTCTGTGGAGTAGGGTAACATTTAACCAATCCTGAGTGCTACCTGTCTCAGTTTGCAAGTTCAATTCTTGTGTGGAAAAGCATGTCCACAATGAGTGTGGACAATGTCGCACCAATGATCTTTCAACATCTCCTTGAATTATTTCTTTACAATACTCACATCTCCACACAGTTAATGTTGTCGGAGATGATGGGGTTAACATGGTTTCCAATTAGATCAGAGACAGCAACATGTGTCCAATTTAGACCAAAGGCTCTCCTTCCAGAGGCAGTTGAGGCTAAGTGTGCCCTTGCAAGATCTCTTGCCGTCTCCCAAGCATATTGGTTATTCTTGGCTTGTACAAATCCCTCCAGTAATGTTTTTGAGATAGGTGTTGTTTTCTTGGACCTGCACATAGCTATTAGGTGCAGTAGACCACAAGTTGAGCAATATAGTAAAAAAAGCATCAAAAGCACAAGAATTGTTGCTCCATATTAATCCTGCAGGAGAAATTACACCACTTTGGGGGAGGGGCAGATTTTTCATTTAGCCTATGTTTTTTTTTAGGGATTTTTTCTAGGTCTACATCTGGCTTGCGCTTTTTTCTCAGCTCAATATGTCTGGTCACATTTGTGGTATTGGATGGGCCTTGGTAACTTTCATGAGCTTTTGGAAGTGTCCTTGCTTTTTTTGTGTGGTGAAGTTGGTTCATTGGGGTTGGACAAGATTCTCCATTTAGCTTGGTCAATTAACTCTGTGTCAAAGGGATCCTCCTTGCTCCACCATAGACCAAGAGGTACTGTTTTTGGGACATGATAGAGACCTTTCCATAGCTGGTATGATGTTAGCAATTCATGTCTTTTTGAACCTTGTACCTGAGGGTGTATATCTCCTACCTGTTGCATGCGTGTAATTTCATCCAAAAGTTCCAACTCTCTGAACTCCTGCCTCATCCACCCTGGAGAACCACCTTGCACAACTTCTGGATTGAAACCTTTTATCACTACAGTGCCTTGGACAGTGGAACTGCGTGAAAAGCAAGTGTAGTAAGAATGTGAGAATTACAACCTGTCAAGTCAATTACATTGTTTGGCCTGGTTCTACCATGAGAGGTGTAGTCAGTCATGGCAAAGTTTGGGAAGAACATCAATCTGTTCTCTGGAGATTGAATTGGGTGCTACCATTTGGTAATTGGCATTCTATGGTTGTTAGTGACCTGGTGAGAGGCACTACATTTGTTGGTAGCCCCTTCCAATTTAATATCATGTGGTGGATTTACTAACTCCACAAATAGAACATCTGCCACAGGTACGGTGAGGTTGCCAATATTGACTTCATTCAGCTGCCACCCTACTACAATAGCCTCTGCTCCCATTTGTAACACAGCACTCAGTGGCAATATTCTTTTTAATCAATACTGGCATCCCCAAGCAGAGTGATAATTTCCCTGCCTTGTGATCAGTCATATCAGGGGGTAAATTCCAAAGCACTCGTTGCTTAGCAGAGTTTATTCCTTTTTTGTTTCGTGCATCAGCCGGGAAGCTTTTCTCCCTTCTTAAGTCCCAGTTTTGATCT
>MU134708.1:0-48671 GCA_015039355.1 Ramaria rubella
AGTAGCCGTGCAACGACGACACCGCTACCCACTGTCTTTTGGATTCATTTCCGAAAGTAAACCGACAGCGACTGTAATGTGCCATCTACATTTCAACATCTCATGACGTTGATTTTTCATAACCAAATTGGTCGATCAGTCCACGTCTACTTGGACAATATATTCATCTATTCGAGCTCTATAGAAGAGGATGAAAAACACCTTCGACAGGTGTTTGATATTTTACATGAGGCACATTTGTTTCTCAGCAGAAATCGATCCAAGATTGATTTGTATTCGCCTTGTATGGAGTGCCTTGGTCACAAAATAGATGACAGGGGCATACATGCTGATGCGGATAAAATGGAGAAGGTTTGAGGTTGGAGAAGACCTTGAACATTTAACAAAGTCCAACGATTTCTAGGACTTGTGCAGTATCTGGCACCATATATGCCAGATTTGATGGCATATACAACTCCCTTATCTGGAAGTGCACGCAATAACAGGATGTTTCAATGGACACCCTTGATGGACAAGTGCTTTGAATCCATCAAAGCGCTAGCATGTAAGGCTCTGATTCTGAAGCCGATAAATCATGCTAGCTCAAAACCCATTTGGGTTGTGACCAACGGTTCCAAATCTGGAGTTGGGGCAGTTGACGGACAAGGGCCAGACTGGACGACTTGTCGTCCAGCAGGATTTCTATCAAAGAAGTTCAGTCCCACACAACAGCATTACAAAACACATGAGCATGAGACGATTGCTATCCTTGAAGCACTTATGAAGTGGGAGGATAAGCTGCTATGTTGCCAGTTCACACTGGTGATGGATAACAAAGGTCTCGAATACTTTGAGACACAACAGCATCCGTCTGACAGACAGGTGCGCTGGTGGGAATTTCTCTCCAGATTCAACTATACCACGGTACATGTACCAGGGGTGGAGAACAAGGTAGCCGACTGTCTGTCGTGCTACTATGAGAATGACAAGCAGGGTGAACATCACCCAGCAGAAGAATACGTCGACGCAGATGCGCAGCTAGACCCAGAAGGAGAATTTCTCCCAATGGATAGATTTGTAGAAATACGAATGGCTGCAGCACGATGGTTGCAACGATTACAAGATGCAACAGAGCAGCGTGTCATAGATGCGCAGCAGATGAAGCAAGCAGGGGAAGAACCTCACACACAAGTGGAAGGTAATGAGGAGGACGATGTACTAGCTACAATGACGGGTGCAGACTCAGAGAGTCTACGCTCATGTGTAGAACGTGAGTTTGACCTAAAACAAGCTGTAGCCAATGGCTATGGAACAGATCCAATACTCAAGAAAGTGTTGGCAAATCCTGAGGCTCACCCTCGATTTAGGGTGAGAAACGGACTGGTTTGGACAAAGAACCAGTTCAAGAAAGATGTAGTGTGTCTTCCCCGGGAAGTTTTTTCCAAGGGGAGGAGAATGGTTGAGATAATCATCGATCATGCACATAGAGTAGTTGGCCACTTTGGGCAATTCAAAACCGACAAGTACATCAGGCGATCGTACTGGTGGTCAGGAATGGCAGCCAACATAGAGTCATTCTGTGGATCCTGTGCAGCCTGTCAGGCTGCAAAGAAGGACAATAGACAACCAGCAGGGTTATTGCATACCCTGCCGATACCTGATAGACCGTGGCAGTCTATTGGAATGGACTTTGTTGGTCCATTGCCAGAATCAAAGGGTCACGACTATTTACTGATTGTGATTGACAGACTCACGTCTATGGTGTATTTAGTTCCAACTATGACGAGAGTGACTGCGCGACAAGTCATGTGGTTATACCTCAAAGAGGTAGTATGCTTGCATGGAGTACCTGACTCGATAATATCGGATCGCGACTCCAAATTCACCTCCATATTCTGGAGGGAATTGCAGTGTATAATGGGCACGAAGCTGCTCATGTCCACAGCATTCCACCCGCAGACGGATGGAGGGACAGAATGAGTAAATCGTTCTGTAGGACAAATACTCCGCACGGTAGTGCAGAGTGATCAGAAGGATTGGGCCAAGAAATGCCCAATGGTAGAGTTCGCACTGAACAGCTCAGTGTGACCACAGGATATGCATCGTTCGAATTGAACAGCAGATATTTGCCTCATATCAGGCAGGTGCTATCAGTGGATACTACATTTAGAGGAATGCGGCAGTTCGCACAACAAGCGTTGTGGAACTTGATTGATGCTCACGATGCAATCATCATGAGCCGAGTACAGCAGACAGACACTGCTAATACCAGATCCCATCAAGGAACAACATACGAAGTTGGACAGCTAGTATATCTGTCTACAAAGACCCTGTCCTTACCTAAAGGACGGGCAAAGAAATTGGTACCCAATTATATTGGGCTGTACTCAGTTATAGAAGTGGACAATTCCAGCTCTATGGTAAAACTTGAGTTACCCCCAGAGCTCACAGCTCGGAGGATACTACCAAAGTTTCATGTGAGTCTAATTAGACCACATATACCCAATGACAATGAACGATTTCCTCGTCGTGACGTAAATTATATGTATGACCTTGGGAAAGAAGATGAACCAGAATGGTTCATAGATGAGATTCTGGCTCATCGCTGGGCTAGTAACTCCAAGCTGGAGTTACAAGTAAGATGGACATTGAGAGATGTCACCTGGGAACCACTCTCTGCATGCAGAGAGTTAGAAGCACTAGATGCCTATCTAGAACTAAGGGGAGTTAGGAAGCTGCTAGAGCTTCCTAGTCATCCCTCATAAGGCATGAGAAAGATGACGAATGAGTCCTTAATAAAAAGGACTCGACACGAACATGATTCGTGTCGACGATTCGCACTACACGACGACATCACGTGAACATAGTCACGTGATGCATCAGGTGCGCTCGCTCTGATGTGAAGTGACAATTTTATCACCACTTCAAGGTCTTCTTGCCACCCACTACCACACTTGCACCAGTGCGAGTGTTAAATGAGTGTTATCCATGGATGCCAAAGCATCCCAAACACACCACTCAGCAGAGGCACTCCCTAGTGCCTCTGAGCAATTCACGATGCTCCAAAAGGAGCAACGCTGGACTGCGCATGGCGTTAAGGATGCCATCGCCATCGTCCACTGCGACTCCTGTCCGGAGTGCAACACGTATGTGCAGCATTTGCTGCAAGCCGCAAAACTGCAGCTCATCGACCCCCAAATGGGCGACATCGAACACGCATTAAAAGGGGCCTGGCCACCTTTGCTTGCCGAGATGGCACCTCCTTTTGTTAGGGATGCGGTAGCCTCCTATAAGGAGGATATACGTGAGCTCAACTCAGAGCTCGACACACTTCGTGCTGCCCTTGATAAAGAGAGGCGAATTAATTGCCAAATGGCGGATAAAATTCCCGCCAGGAAGTTGGCACAATCAGCACCGACTATTATCAATCTGACCTCATTGCCAGATTCAGTGAGTCCATCTACGACCACTACTGGAGCCTCACCGGGAGGACCGACTTGATCCGGTCGCAAGACTGCATCCAAACAGCGAATGCTGGCGGCGCCTTACCCAGCGTCGCTGCATGCTCGCATCGCCCCCACCATAGGCGACCCGCCTGCAACGCAGACGGGATTTTTACCCCGCCCTTTGGGCAAGGCACCACACCCCACTGCGGTGCACACCAGTCATCGTTGACCCACTGAGTTGTTCGACAAATGCCAGCTCAACAACCCAAAATTTGTTGAGCAGCTCACGCTTGCACGCGCAACATTTGCCCTGTCGCACAGCATGCTATCATTAAGCATGCTGATCGTGAACAGCGACTCACTACTTGAACGCCAGCATTCAAGATCGTGCATGATATGCCTCCCAATCTCAGGGATGCGCTGTGCATGATCGAGTACTCCCCAGAGGGTGTATCACCCGCCATTTGCGGGAATGGGCAACAACACCCTCTGACTGGAGGATGTCGATGTATGGGTATGGCTTAAACTAATTAGGCCAAAGAAAGACAGCCTGGTCTTTCTTCAAAAGCTAATGGAGCTGTTCACAGTCCGTGGCCAGTGGGCCAATCTTGCCAGCTCAATCTGGCGGCAAGATCTATCAGCGCTGCTATCCACTAGCATCAATAAGGCGTTTGAGTGGAAGTGCCCCCACAAGAGTACGACTCTCGAGGAACTAGCCCAATGGCTAGGAAACTACGCAGGTGTAGATCCTGGTAGGGCTCTTGTCAATATTGAGCCCTACTTTCTCCATAAGCAGAGCAAGGTCTGCTACAACGAGACCGCGCAGAGGGTCCTCAACGCTCGCGAAGGCCAGACATTCACCGGCCTTCATATACCCATGTCCCCTTGCCCCCCAGGCTTCTGGGGAGCACTGTCAACTTCAGACAACAACTTGTCATTGGATGGATGCAGTGGAGGGCCTCCCTGCTCGAAGGCACATACGAACGTGCCGACGACGGAACCATCCACCCCATCTACCACTCACCCTGCATCTGCTACTACAGCGGATGACACTACCATGGAGGTCGACCCAGCCGACTCCCTTTACTACGACAATACCATCAAAGTAGCCGCGCAGTCATCATTGACTGCACTCGCACCTATATATGCTGATCCACCATCAGCATAACATTTCCCAAACCTGCCTGAGGTTTGGTCTGTGGGGAGGGTGTAAGAATGTAGATTCTTACAGTAGCATATATGCTACTAGTTAGGACATATAAGTCACCAGAGTGACTTATGGGGTTGTATTATATAAGCCGCCCACAAGGGGTGCCTGTAGATAGTGGACAACTATACAGTTGTCCACAAGTAGATTAGATAAGGAATACTTTTTACTTGTAACCATACCAGTCGCAGACACCAATAACATATTGGCTCAGTCTGTTTATGTGACACAATTAAGTTTCTTACAGAGTCCTTAGGCTTTTCTCTTTGGATTCCCATCTGCCAGGTATGTATCCTTGCCTGTAGCCTTCCTTGAGCTTATATACTTTGGATTCCCATCTGCCAGTGCTCAGTGTGATATTCCACTGCTCTTGGAGGTTGCCCTTATAAGTGGCTCCTTGGCATACATGTGGAGTGAGACAGGAAATCAAGACTGATATCACTTAGCCAAATGGCATACATAGAAGATATTGTCAGGAGGTTCAATGCCAGTGACTTATTCAAAGTATTGACACCCATGGACTAGTGTTGCCATGGTCTGGCTTTAAGCCGGCTCTTAAGCCGCAGCTGGACCGTTGCTTCGGCTCAGCTAGCTGAGCCAAAGCAACGGCTTTCTAATGGCTCAGGCTTCAACTCGAGCTTTGGGCTCAATTTGAAGCCGGTCCAAGCCGGGCTGTGGTCACAGGTGGTGCCACAACCACACTGGAAGTCGATACTTCCAGTGCAGCTGTGTCACCATCAAGTACAGCGATGACGGCCCCATCGTTGGGGCATACCACTGCCCCAACGACAGTAATGGTGCCACAACCGCACCGGAAGTCAATACTTCCGGTGTGGTTGTGTCGCCACTGTTGTGACAGCACCCACGGGTGCTGTCACCGTCGACAGCAGCACAGCCCCAACGACAGTAGTGGTGCAACCACACCAGAAGTATTGACTTCTGGTGTGGTTGTGTTGCCACTGCTGTGACAGCACCCACCACAGGTGTTGTCACCGGACTCGACAACGGCCCCATCGTTGGGGCAGCATGGGTGCTGCCCCAATGATGGTGATGGTGGTGGCGCACAGCAATGTACCATTGGTGCATGCTGCACCAATGGCAATGGCTGGCACTGCCACAGCAATGCCATAGTGGCCAAGCTGCATCTGCAGCTTCAGCTAGCTGCGGCTCAAGCCAGCTAGCCAGCTAAGAGTTGTTGGCTGGCTAGCTGGTCTGAGCCGCAGCTAGCTGAAGCTTCAGCTGCAGCTCAGGATTTTGACCCCAGCTTTTCGAGCCATAGCTGCGGCTTGGCTAGCCATTAAGCCAGCTAGCCGAGCCGCGGCAACACTACCATGGACCAGAATGTCACACTGTCAAAAGGGATGTCACCCACGACCAAGGAACAAAAAAGGAACATGGAGAACATACCTTACTGATCTGCTGTGGGGTCCCTGATGTATGCAGCCGTGGCAACCCAACCTGATATCACATTCACTGTCCAACACCTAAGCCAATACCTCGAGAACCCTGGAAGAGCCCACTGGACAGCTGCCCTCTGAGTCATTAGGTATCTGAACACCACAAAATCCATGGTGCTTACCCTAGGGGGACAGAAACCCATATCACTTGAAGGGTACACGGATGCAGACTGGGCCTCAAACATCGACAACTGACACTCAATATCAGGATATGTGTTCACACTAGGATCAGGAGTCATATCGTGGAACTCAAAGAAGCAACCTACCATTGCCAGTTCTTCATGCAAAGCAGAATATATAGCAGCAGACAGGGCCACAAAAGAAGCCATCTGGCTCCAGATGCTCTTGGAGGAAATTGGTCTTAAACCAAAAACACCCACCAAGATCTACTGTGACAACACCACTGCAATATCTCTGTCCAAAAATGCATTGTCTCACTCCCACACAAAACACATTGACATCAAACATCATTATCTCCACAAACATGTTGAAGGTGGAAATGTCAAATTCCAATATCTAAAAACTTCAGTGCCGGCAGACATCTTGACGAAGGGACTTGCACGCCTGAAACATTCCAACTTCTCAATCACGTTAGGATTAAAGCAATGATGACTATAAACCAGCTGCCATTGAGGGGGTGTGTTAAAATCCTGCATACTCAACTGCCCACAAGCTCAGTGGATACATATGTATCCATACATGCATACATTTTTGCTCAGTCACTATCCTCACTGTGTCTGAACAAAAGGTATGAAGATGTGTCTCACTGGAATGAGACACACACTGACTTGTATCATTACCTAGACTTACACTAGTTGTATAGCTCCAATATTCTCAAAAGTTACTTTTTGGTTGGTCCAGTTTTTCAAAACAGATTTTTAAACAGACATTGTTAGACACAGCATCACTGTCTAGTGTTGGAGATGATGTCCAATGCTGCCAACCTATGCTTACACTTACATAATGGCCTGAGTGTATGCTCCAGAGCATGACGGTGGCACTATTCTTCCATGAAATGTACAGTGCCACTACCCACTTCTCGACAAAGATCTTCCCGGCCACCAGGTCATGCCAAGGTTTCCGGACCCATCGGGAATGGAAGGGCTCACCGAAAGGAGCCCAAATATGCAAATTTGGGACTTATTATGTAAGCTTACATAAGGGGGTCAAATTTTGAAGGGTTTTGAGTTTGGTCATAGTGAAATTCTCAAAGCTTAGACTAGCTTTACATGAGATACCAAAGCAGTTTCTGGTGTCTTGAGCTACTACCTAAGTGCACAAGCAGAGAAAGCTATATATTTCTGTGAAAACCATATTGTGAGTTCAATCATTGAGCTGGAGTGTGGTAGTGCGGTATGTGTCCGCAATCAAATTAAAGTTGTCGCTTATTTATCTTCAGAATTCTCAGAGATTGCAGAAGATGGTACATTTGCAACTGCTCAACGCGAGGTGCTAATTTGCCTGGACAAGTGTGACATCACTGTCTCAATGTTATCATCAGGCAATTCTTTCGCAAGTGTTATCAGATGCATACATGTATGGTTACCCTTCTGACATAATTCATGCTATTTACAGGAAGGATTTGTCTGAAAAGAGGAATTTGTTAACTGCACTGTCAGGAAGTCCGAAGTACAAAAGTGATCTGGGGCCAGGGAATTGTCATATGATAATATCTAGATAGGGTTGGTTATAGACAAGGAACCAATAAAATACTACATAGATACTTGTAGAAGATGTTTTAGAGGCTATGGTATTTTTTCGGATTTTTTCCGATTTTTCTTGGCTATTCTCACCAAGAGGGGTCAAATTTTCAGGTCAAGAAAATTCAAACTGTCAAAGGCCCAACCAGATGTTACTTTTCTTATTGTTAATATGTATTATATTCTATTTACAGTGTTTCATGGCATTATTGGCATTCTGGGGGGAGGAGATACACTTCAAAGTCTCCCTGCCACGGGAATTGCCGACTTTGTCGAGAAGTGGGTAGCGGCACTATATCATGACGACATCAATGACGGCATACCTTATCCAGACCTTACTGACCAATGAACTCCGTTTTTCCCACAGCGAGACTTCCATTTCCACCGAGCTGACACTCAATTTTAGCAGCGTCCGTGCCGAATCGAGCTAAGCCCAGAAGTGTGCGGAGTATGAAAGGCTCTCCCTGCTGGACACCGTTGGACACGTTGAGCTCACCTGTTCACCAGCAGTGGGCATGTCGCCCAGCATAAACCACCCTTTCCTGTCGCACCTAGTCGCTATTCTATCCGTCTATGAACTAGGTCCGACGCCTACTCCACTCCCGAGATACGATGGCCCCAAGAACTGGCAGACCGATGCCATCGAGCGCAGCCTCGCCAATGTCGCGCGGAGGATGTACACTGCAGAGAACCAGGTCGCGAACATCACTGCCAACGAGTGTGCCGGTCCTGATACGAAGAAACGCAGGAGCGGTGAGGCTCCGATGACGCCCAACTCTATCGACGATGCCCGCCTGCTCAATGGTAACGGCACCACCAGCAACCCCGACTCTGACACGGAGTTCACCCCAATGCCCAAGACCTCACCCATGTCTATTTGCCTCGATGATCTCCCGCCCATCTTTGATCCCTCCACGGTCACAGCCGTCGCACCTGCATCTGCGCCCGCGACGACAAGCGAGGTCTCTGAATACTTCTGCCCGACGTGTGGCCGCTCCGCAAGTCGTCTCGCTGGTTCCAGTGCCACCCTCAGTCCAAACGGAAGCCCCCTTGTCGTCCCTCCCGGTCCGCTCAGTGCCGCCGCCTTCGAGAGCGGCATGAGTGCAGTCGAGGAACTCAAACTCTTGAAGGCGCAGGTTCAGGACGTCGCTAGGGTGTGCAAGGTATGTAAGTCTTCACGGTACTCGTCTTGTTACTTAACCACCGTCAAGGCTGTTGCTCTCGGAGATTTATCGCAAAAGATCACCGTTCCGGTCCAAGGCGTCGTCATGGTCCAGCTCAAAGACGTGATCAATACCATGGTCGACAAACTTGGTCAATTCGCAAAGGAGGTCACTCGTGTCAGCCAAGAGGTCGGCTCAGAAGGCAAACTCGGCGGCCAGGCCCTCGTGCTTGACGTCGACGGTACATGGCGAGAACTGACCAACGTCGTCAACGTCCTCGCTGAAAATCTCACGAATCAGGTCCGCTCTATCGCTGCTGTCACTAAAGCTGTCGCGCGCGGCGATCTCTCGAAGCAAATCGAAGTCGACGCCAACGGGGAAATTCTCGACCTCAAGACGACGGTGAACGGGATGGTTCTACAGTTGCGCACACTCGCAGCGGAGGTAACGCGTGTCACACTCGAGGTCGGATCGCAAGGCAAACTGGGAGGCATGGCGGACGTCCCGCTCGTGGAGGGGGTATGGCGCGAACTCACGTACAACGTAAATCAAATGTGTAGCAATCTCACGAATCAGGTCCGGTCTATCGCCATCGTCACCACCGCCGTCGCACAGGGTAACCTCACGCAGAAAGTCGAGATTCAGGTGCGTTGTCGTTCCGTGTGCGCTCAACTGAGTATGAACTTGCGCTGCAGGTCGAGGGTGAGATGGCGACGCTCAAGGACACCGTAAACAAGATGGTAGATCAACTGAGCACATTCGCAAGTGAAGTCACTCGTGTCGCACTCGAGGTCGGGACGGAGGGTATTCTGGGTGGCCAAGCGGTCGTCGCCGACGTGCAGGGAACGTGGGCCGATCTCACGCGCAACGTAAACGTGCGTCGCGTCCTCTCATTCTGCTTGCATGATATCCTCACTACACTATTTGTCCGCAGAACATGGCCACAAACCTGACGAACCAGGTACGCTCGATCGCAGAGGTAACCAAGGCCGTCGCTCAGGGCGACCTCACCAAGACCGTCAATGTCGACGTGCAAGGTGAGATGCTCGACCTCAAGATGACCGTGAATTCTATGGTCCGGCAATTGGCTACGTTGGCGCAGGAGGTGCGTTGTGTCGAGACCTTCGTGCTGTGTGGGTTGGTAGTTGCTCATCTCGTGGGTCTGCGTAGGTTACTAGGGTATCTTTGGAAGTGGGGACGGAGGGTATACTAGGTGGACAGGCTGTCGTAGCTGATGTGGAGGGAACGTGGAAGGTATGTGGATACACCTACCTACGGACGCGTCCCTCATTTCTTTCGTCTAGATTCTCACCGATAATGTGAGTGCTCATCATCTTGATATATACATTCTTGACTCCTAATAATTTCTTCCAGGTCAACTTGATGGTATGTTTCTTCCGCTCCTTAATCACCGATGTATCGCTAATGCCGTGATCCCATTGTCGCCAAACAGGCCATGAACCTAACAAATCAAGTTCGCTCCATCGCTGAAGTGACTAAGGCCGTCGCACAAGGTGACTTGAGCAAGAAAATTGAAGTGGATGTCCGAGGCGAGATCCTTGAGCTCAAAGTATGCATACCGCTCTCCCTGTGTCCACACAAAGCGATGATGCTGAGACTCCGATGCTAGGAAACAGTGAATGGCATGACGGAGAGTCTGAGCGTATTCGCAGATGAAGTGACAAGGTAATCTGTCTTTATCGTCCTCTGGTTGCAATGCTGAGATTGGTGTGGTATTCGTCCCCTACCAAAGGGTTGCACGAGAGGTAGGGACAGAGGGTCGACTGGGTGCGCAGGCATCGGTCCCGAATGTGGGCGGAACGTGGAAGGTCAGCGGGTTCTGATTTGTGTGCACTTCCACGATGAGACTGATGCAGCGTGATAGGTGCTTACGGACAACGTGAATGTGATGGCAACCAATGTGAGTCGCGTTTTTGGAGACCCTGGCTGGATCTGAAGGACTCTTAGTTGACGCTGCAAGTGCGTGGAATCGCAAAAGCCACGGTGCGTGCACACATCGCTACTTTACGGTGTCTTCATCTCATGATCTTGACAGACGGCGGTCGCGCGAGGTGACCTGACCAAAAAAGTCGTCGGCGTTTCCGTGTCGGGCGAGATCCTGGACTTGGTGAACACGATCAACGACATGGTGGACCAGCTCGCGTTCTTTGCGGAGCAAGTAAAGAAGGTCGCACGTGAGGTGGGCACGGAGGGTAAGCTGGGTGTGCAAGCGGATATTGGACGGGTGCAGGGAACGTGGAAGGAGATCACGTATGTGTCTCGCGTCCCTCCGTCTCTTTTCTATCCGTACGCGACTGCTAACCATTGGTCGTTGGGTAGGCTATCAGTGAACAAAATGGCGCACAACCTCACGACACAAGTACGTGGCTTTGCCCAGATCTCAGCAGCGGCTATGGACGGCGACTTTACGCGCTTCATCACCGTCGAGGCAAGCGGCGAGATGGATTCTCTCAAGACGCAGATCAATCAGATGGTGTTTAACCTTCGCGAGGCGATCCAAAAGAACACTGCTGCGAGAGAGGCGGCCGAGCTGGCGAATAGGTCCAAGAGTGAATTTTTGGCGAATATGTCGCATGAGATCCGGTAGGTCCTTTGAGTGATGGTTTTTCATGGGGCTGATCAGGTACAGGACGCCTATGAATGGGATTATTGGAATGACGGAGTTGACATTGGACAGTGATCTAAATCGGTCCCAGCGCGAAAGTCTACTCCTCGTGCATAGTCTGGCAAGATCGCTGTTATTGATCATTGATGATATCCTCGACATTTCCAAAAGTAAGCATGTGGACAGTGTTCATCATATGTTTATACTTACGCAGGTGTGGCGTATAGTTGAAGCGGGTAGGATGACCATGGAGCAAGTATCATATTCGCTCCGATTCACTGTATTCGGTATCCTAAAGACGCTAGTCGTCCGCGCCGACCAGAACAATCTCGATTTAACGTACGACGTCGACCCCGAAATCCCAGACCAGCTCATCGGTGACGCTCTAAGGCTCAGACAGGTCATAACGAACCTTGTCGGCAACGCTATCAAGTTCACGCCGTCCAAGGTGTCGCGGCGAGGGATTGTCGCACTAAGCTGTCGCTTGCTGGCATTGGACGACGAGAGTGTAACGCTCGAGTTCTGTGTATCGGATACGGGTATTGGGATTGCTAAGGACAAGCTGAATTTGATCTTCGATACGTTCTGTCAAGCGGATGGGTGAGTGGTGCCAGGGATATTTGCCGCTTGTGATGCTGACGGTGCTCGCTGCTGGTGCCTAGATCCACGACAAGAGTGAGTGATGCGATTTCAATTTTTTGATATGGTTGCTTATCCTTCAATAGGAATACGGTGGAACGGGTCTCGGCTTATCGATTTCAAAGCGACTTGTATCACTCATGCAAGGTAACATGTGGGTGGAAAGTGAGCTCGGCAAGGGCAGCAAGTTCTTTTTCACCATCACCTCCCAAGTCAGCTCGCCTCCACTGGAAGTAGTCTTGCAGCGCATGGCACCTTTCTCCGGTCGCACTATTCTCTACATTGATACATCCTATGGCGGCGACTCCGTCGCTAGGCTCATACAGAACATGGGCCTTAAGGCGCACGTCGTGCATGATATCGCAAGTGTTTCCGACCGCGAGCGTTGCCCACATATAGACACTATCCTGCTAGATTCCCTAAATATCGTGAGCTGCGATCGACCATTTTCATTGGGTTTGATCACGATTCTAATCTTTTCCAGACGACGCCTCTACGTGATGTCGAACACCTGCGCTATATCCCCATTGTGCTGTTGTCTTCGGTTGGTGTAAGTAGCGGAACGTTCTCTCGTTGATAACCACTGATACTTATGCGTGTTTTTCTAGGCAATGCGGGGTCTTAATTGTGGGCTGAGTATCCATGCGTTTATGGCAATACTTGACATCTTTCTTTACAGTGAAATGGTGCTTGGATAATAGTATCAGCTCACAAGTGACTACACCGGTGTCACCTCAAGACCTATCGTCGGCATTGATATCTGCCCTCGAGTCGAATGCCGTCAGCCCTGTTGCCGCACCCACCGGCGTGCGCTTCGATATTCTTCTTGCAGAGGACAATGTTGTGAATCAGAAGCTAGCTGTTCAGATTCTCAACAAGTACGGACATCAAGTAGAAATCGCAGAGAATGGTGCCCTCGCTGTGGATGCTTTCAAGCAGCGCATCGCGGAGGGACATCCATTTGATATCATCCTTGTACGTGGTAGACATTCTTGCTATTATTATCAAGACTGACGTAGACTGAATAGATGGATGTATCCATGCCATTTATGGGGGGTATGGAAGCCACCGAGCTCATTAGAGTGTACGAATTACACGATGGGCTACCACGCACACCAATAATCGCGCTTACGGCTCATGCTAGTGCGTATAATCCCTTGCTATGACTGTACTTGTGGACTCACATTTCTGCAGTGATTGGTGATCGGGAACGATGCCTGCAGGCGGGCATGGTGAGTCTTCCTAGCACATCGCGTTTGTTCTAGTTGATTCATGGTTCTACCTCATTAGGATGATCACATTACCAGTATGCCGTCGACCATTCCATTAACGCATTGACATTAACACGTGCTTTCAGAACCATTACGACGCGCAGACCTCCTCAACGCCATCAGCAAGCTAGTGAACGAGCGTGGCTCCCATGCGTCGCGGCTACTCCATCACCAATCCAGAATGATCGGGATCGGAATGTCATAGTGGATAGATATACCATACGATAAGATACCTGCAACTTTATCTTGCTTGGGATCAGCGCCGTGTTATACTCCGTCGTACCATGTATTGTGTTTCGCCCCCTCCATCCCCTACCATCATGATATCATCCTTGTTATCCGCACAGTGTATTTTACGATATCCTCCACCCAGGGTACCCCATCCGGTCCCTCCCTGATTTCCTCTATTTCGGCTTCTATTTTCTCTCTCATCTTAGTGACAACCTGTTAGTGTTTACATATGCGCATCCATCCCTAAGTACTGTACAGGTGATAATACTTGCGAAAAGTCTAGGTACAGAACTAATAGCTTTCTCTTCGGAAATCAAGACTCGAGTAAGTACGCGTATAGATCGTACGATGCATTTTAATCAATCAATCGGCGAATCTCCCTTGCAGACAATGAATGAAATAATAGATTCATGGATGAATAAAGAACGGGTATACAGTCCCTAGACGAACCAGCCGACAAGCGAGCCATAAAAGACTTAACTACACGAAAGCCAAGATCCTTCATGCCTTTCTTTGTCCGTCACTTCCCAACCATCTCACTCCGCCACCAACACATCACACAACTAAACCAAACCAAGCACCTACCTACATCTTCCTATCAATAAATCATGAGGATTCCAAGAACTCAAAAATTGGCGTACCTCTACATTCTCCATCCTCTCTGGTTCGTGCTCACACATCAATAGTCCACCTGTCGCGGTTGAGCACTGTATTCAAGGTCTTCATCATTCACGTGATCGTCGGGTAAAGCATGCATAGGGATCGCCGCGCCGGCGCCGTACCCGTAATCTCCACCCCCGCTCTGCCAGTCATTCTTTCCTGATACACCGCCCTGTTGCGTCACGTCGCCGTACATCCTGAGCCCTTGCACTTCTTCGGGATCGTGCACTATCGGTCGGTGAATGTCGCCTACCCGTGAGCTGGGTGTCCATAAGCCGAATGCTTCGTCGAAATTGGCGCGCTGGGATGTGGTGGTAGAACTGGAGGATAAGCCGGGCTTGGGTGTGTGGGTATTGGGGCGGCGGAGAGCGTAGGCGATGAAAAAGCGGAGCGAGGACCATATCTCGGAGGCAAAGTCGGCTACGTGTAGAGGATTAGTGGACTGCATGATATGGAGAGAGAAGAGCGACAGACAGAAGTTGAGACTGGATCGTGTGTGGACATGAGCATATGGGGTGTATATGTCAGAAGTGTGGGACGAGGTGTGCATACCTGTCAACCAGCGGCCAAAAGACGTTCGTCTTCACAAGCGCGGGGTCAGAATACTCGGATGCACGGTACGCCCAGAGCATGAATAGCGAAAAGAATACCATCTGTACAAATGAATGTTAGCTCAGTAGAAGAATCCGGAAGTTGGTGCCGACCTCAATGTCTGTGGCGAGCGCGGTAAGACCGTCAGTGACATTGGTTGCCGTCCAGAACTCAGTGGCTATGTAAGGTTTATTTGGTGTGAAGATCAGCATGTGAAACCAGTATTAAAGGTCAAAGCCATGTAAGTAAAGACGAGCATGAGATCGCGTTCAGGCACAGCATGGAAGAGGGATCGTAAGGGACGAAGGGAAGGTGGGTGCGCTTACGGACCTTTGATGACGTTGTATTTCTGGAGCGTACTGAACTACGTAAGTAACAGGTCAGTACTGAGGCATGAGGTAGATATCAAAAAACGTACCACGAATTCTTGGTAGAAAGTAAGCACTGTTGGCGGTTCAATTCAACGAACTACGCGGGATAACGAAACACTCACTAACGATTCCTGAGCATGATGAAGCGGTGGATCAGCAAAAGCCTTACTCAAACCAGCGGGTACACACCCTTGATACACAAGAATTTAGCGAGCGGTCTCCGGCCCTCCAGCTCGCTATGAGTGAGACTATAAAATAAGATCAAACCATACAGTGCTACACTATAACCCAGACACCGGAATCACAATCAACACTTCAAGTTCGAACATGTACGGCGCACGCACCTAATACTGATAAAATCGATAGCGGTGATATACACCTGCGCAAATTGCGGCGAATATGACTGTGTGCAGAGTACGCCGAGCGCCTGGGTGATTATTCCCGCGACGGACACCGCTGGCGCAGAATGAGCAAGTGTCAGCCGGCCCCAAGCGAATGAGACACACCAGGACGGATGATGACATATTGCATGACGGACCACTTAACAGTGTACATGAAATAGGCCTGCGGGTGCTATCAGCGACCTGTGTAGCGGTTGAGCGAAGGCGTGCCTTCGTGGGCCGGAAGCGCCAGAAGCAAAACTAGGGAGGGGGTGTCAGGGCGCGAGTGCGTGGATAGCTGTGGACGCACAGGGAAGGGGAGAGGCTGCTTGTCTTTTCTGAGGAGAGCGTTCTCGGCCTTGTCGCCTGTGGCTGTTGCGGCGACGTATTCAACAAGAAGGAGCCTGTACAGGGTAAGCGTGACGTTGGAGAAGGCAAGTTGGTACACACATGAATGCACTTAGTGTCACGGCCTGTGTGAGGCATGAAGCACGGCGAGAATGTATGCATAAAGCGTGTGCTGCGTACCTCATACACTGCATGCACCGTGATGATTATTGAGGCGTTGGCTCTAGACCAAGCGGAAGCACGCACCGACTTCAATGAGAGAGTAATATGTATAGTCGTGAAAGAAACGGTATGAAAAGAAAGAGATGATAGCGTAGATCTGTGGGTGTGTCAGCGCTGTACCGCGCAAAAGCCTGGCTGCGACATACAGCAGGCATGTAGAGAATGCGAAGACTGCGGCATGGTTAGCGAGCGTATTGGGGGGATCGAGCATATTATGAAAACTATTGCACTCACATCTGTCGCTGCTCGTTGCGGTTGTGGTAATTACGGGCGTGTGAGAAGACGCTGTACATGGTGATGAGGACAGTGAGGACCGCACATCCTCCTGCGATGGCCCATCCTATCCGGTGCTGATCCCAGTGGATACCAGACTGCCACAGGCGATGGAGACGATGAGTACGATGAGCACAGCCTTGATCCAAGGAAGACAAGACATCGACTAACTGAATCCCAAAACGAGCTCTGATCGTTGTTCTCCGAGTTATCGTCCGGACATGTTGCGACCATGGTGGAGGAGAATGAATGAAATACGAGGGTATTACAGGTAACAACAAGTTCAGGTTATTATGAAGTGCACAGCTGAGAGGGAATCGCCCGCCCAGGGCGTCTAGTGAATGCTGACGACGACGAAACAAGAAAGACACGATTCCGAAACAATCAAAATATTGATGCTTTTGTTCAGTGCCACCGCAGATGGAGGGTCCAATCAAAACAAGGAACCCATTAGGACTACATAACACTTCGAATGAAATAGGTTCGATGACATTGCAAGTGAGTGGCTATTTTCTTGCGTTCAAGACAATTCCAAGGGAGAAAACAAGTTTCAAGCTCTGAGATCTGAAGATCTGAATGTTGAACCGTATCGAAGAGAGCAATCTTCTGCGTCTCTATCTTGAAGCTTGAACAACCTGGAGTATTATCGACTAACCACCAATAACACAGTTCTTCATAGACCTCGGACAGAAGACCATATACTTCGTTCAACCTGACTGGACCTAGAGAGACCACGTCACATAGATTATAGGAATTACTAATTATCTTTAGGTGTCACTCAGCCAACGCCTGGCAGCGAGATCTAGAGGAGAAAGACATTAGCGTCGACGACATGGCATCACTCTCACATGATGCTATGTCCTGCAAAATCTCAGTCACGTTGAACGATCGCGCCCTTCAAGTTGGATTCATTCAAATTCGCCAGAAGGCAACACTCGCACGGAGTATCTTACTCTCGATGCAAGAAACAATCGGACTTCGCCCAACAATTTTGATGATTATTCAAACTTCAGCTGCTGAGACAAATGTGTATATTCCGGAAAAGAGGACGACGCCCAGAAACTGGCCATGCCTGGCGTACGTGCGTTTGATGTATCTGTTGTAGCCTTCAGAACTGAGTACTGACCTTTTGCTCATCAAATCGAGATCAACAAGTGGTTCACAAAAACACTTACATTCCGAGTCGTATTCATTGTCGACGTAAGGACGTTCTAAATTTACTCGTGATACAGGGCGCAATGCATTCTCATGTGTAAAGCTACTTCGATACTGCGTCTCCAAGTCCGGAGTCCTCACAGAAGCCTGCCAGTGCCATAAAAAAAAATCGGCCGAAGAACATCAGTCACCACAAGAAGTTAGCACAACCCCACTTCGGCACCGGCTCTGGCAGTAGTAACATGGAGTCCTATGGAGTCCCAACTGAATAAATATCGTACTATTGCAGGGAGTGAAGATGCGTACAGGCCTTGGAAACAGCTGTGCCGTGATTACCAACTGCTAATGACTCATGTGGGGCGTACGGAGCTTTAACTGGCGGCTTTCGATGGCCGCCACTACGACTTATAACAGTGTTCATACGGCCCCGTAAAGCATGGAAATATTGTGTTTCAATCTCATATTAGCATTGCTCGTATTGTCTTCAATCTACAAAGCCACAGCTGTTCTAATAAGGAAGAGGTTGCGCGCGACTTTGACTGCAGTGGACGACATACCCTTGCTCGGACAACCGCGGAAAAGCAATGAAAGATTGCGCGGCACCGCCGTAATTTGCGGTGGCAGGTAAGTTTTTGAATTATTTTTAAGATATAGACTTTGACGCAACTCACAACTTAGTATCGCGGGTCTGCTCACAGCCAGAGTATGTTCAGATCACTTCAACGATGTTATCATCGTCGAGCCCGAGGAATGGGTGACTACAACTGAAGGTTTCGTGGACCGCCATAGACAAGGCCCATCAATCACACCACCGTTCAGGAATCGATCTCGAGTCCCGCAATATACTTGTTTGCATGGATATCAATGTTTTATGTTGATGGCCCTCCGCAAGTGGTTTCCGAACATAGATATAGAATTACGAAAAGTTGGTGCACGGTACATACCTATACTTGCTTTGAAATTGCCCTACATTCAAGTCTCTTTGTAGTATTGGATACACAGATCAACCATCCGTGCACTGGTCTGGCATTCCGGGCGTACCACCTTTTCCATTGGGTCCGAATACCAGGACACCCAAGCTATTTACTCTCACAAGGCCTGCACTAGAAACCTTACTTCGACGATTGGTGATCAAGGCATGCCCCAATATCAAATATGTCTGCGGGACAGCTACAGGACTTCTCCTACGGGAAAACCGTGACAATACGATTGCCTCTGTCCGCGTGCGTTCTCAAAACGGAGAAGACAATATCATATCTACCACATTTGTCGTTGGTTAGGAAATTTCCTGCGTGAGAGCACTCATCACTTACCATATGTCTTCAGACTGTACTGGACCAGCGCTAGGGGGGCTTCGATGGCTTAAAGAACTACCACTGAATAGCGATGTTTCCACCAAGAGAGAGAAGGCATTGTTGCCTTTTAACTCTCTTAAAACGTCTTACAATCCAAAAGTTGCGTACTCGACTTGTGAATTTGATATCTCTCCGAGATTATATGCCGCGATCACGGAAATTGGATTACCAATAGATGACGAAAATATTTTTTTCTTCGTATTCGGTTCAGATTACAAAGTAGACAACAAGCACTTTGCCATCACCCGGCGGGAACGCAGTTACGGTGTATTTTCAAGCACGCTCGTTTGATAGCTGATTTACTAAACAAACCGCCAGTGCAAGTCGTTTGTGGAGGGTTGGATGTACGTGACCGCATGACTAATGTAGGGGACATCAAGTCGTTTCTGTCTACCATAATATCGGCGCGTCCCCTCCCCGAATGGATACATCGCTTTCTGGATATATTGGAAAAGGAATGTGTACCAGCCGTCTATCATTTTCATCGCTGTCGTATGTTTATCCTCTCATAACACATATTTGGGAATTCATGTCTGAGTCTACTCACTAGCTCCTCCACTTTATGTTCAATATTCTCGCGCACAGAGGTTACCGAAAAATTTTGTGGCGGTCGGGGATTCTGTCTTGCAATTGAGTCCTGTTAATGGGTGTGGCGATAATATATTCTTGATGTCTGTAGTATTGATTGATCATTTGTTTAACCAAGACAAGGATGTACCAAGGCTTGTGTGGAAGCTGTCACCCTCAACGGGTTACTGGCCCGAATTCCGTCTGGACCCGATCGCTCCATCATCCCCAATGGCTTTGCCAGAACCTTCTTCGCCCTGCAAGCGAAACGCACAAGCGGGTCGTGGTCGGTCGCTCCATCCTGTCTATCCCCCAATATAACAGTTAACGTAATCGTGAATCAGGGCTCAGCACAAGTATGCTGACTACGAACGCAAGAGCACAATCCCCGCCGATGGCGAAGACCTGCAGACTACTGGTGCGAGACAACGTGCGTTTGGGGCTGCACTGTTGCGGCTCATGTTGAAGGTATATCTTACCTTTCCACGCTTTTTTGAGTATCCATTCAAATAATATTAGGATCAGAAAGTGGCCAAAGTCCGCTTCTTCGTCGGTCATTACCTCGCGCCTCCGACAGATCTGCTGTCGCCTGCAATTTTACTAAAGCTTGCATGGATGTTGCTGAAGGACCACATCGGGTTGTAGCGCGGGACCGACTTGGGATCATAAACTATTACCTTGACTCGAAAAGCATTGTGAAAGTCAAACAAATCAAGATTGATGCAGAGAAATAGACGGTTCAGTGAATACTATCAGGTGACAGGACTTTGAACTTTTCGGCCCCCCCTAGCGCTTTCAACGGGCCTCGAGGGAAGCTGTAAAACATTAGCTAGTGACATCATCTTACTTTCACCTTTTGAGAGCAGGCGTCTTCACGTGCGAGAAGTAACACCTCGCTGGCCGGTGTTTGAACTGGAACCTGCCGTCACTGGTACTGGATGGTCTCACATTTCATTATTATGTAAATGCTCTAATGATAACTTGACATTGGTAAACTCTTTTTCTCAGCTTATTACTTCGTAATCGGTAAACGGACTCCAAGCTCATGCATGCTGTTTGTCCCAGGCACGAGTCTCTGGAGACAGTCTCCCGGACGTGTCGGAAAAACCCAGACAGCCGTATCAGGGAAGATAAGGTAGATCAGGCAATCAGGAGCCAGCTTAGACTATCAGGCCTGATGAGTGATTCTACTCTCTTACCCGTACGACACGCTTGGCAGGGAGGGTAAGCCGTTCTTCCAGGGACGTTCCGTCGGCTGCGCGAGACCGTCTCCGACACGGCATCGACGGGCACCGTGGTCCCTGCGAGCAAGAGGGTATATATAGACGTATGATTGGGAATGTTCTTTATCCCTCTTATCCACTTAGTCTCTGCAAGTGCTGTGCAGTGCGTTTTTCTGCCTTCACGATGCCATCCTTCTGACGTTTTGTCATGTCTCTAGCCTAATTTCTCGCATTTTCTTTCGTAATCGTACCCTTCACCATCCATTCCTGCACCATCCTTTACGCTCGCCCTCTTTACACAATGCGCTTCCTTTGTATAGGCTTGTTCGTTCTCGCTGTAACCCAAGCCGCTCTTTCCGCACCAGTATTCCGCCGCGGGGCGTCCGATGATGCCATCTACGTAAGTCTTTGCGGTGTGGTATTTGCTAACCTAACGACCATTATGTAGAGTGGCGGCAGCCGCAGCCACGGCTCCGGGACGCCGTCGGACACGCAGCACCCCCCGGTGCAGCAGCACGCCCCAAGAGCCACACCACACGGTGCACCCCCAGAACAAGCAGCTGCACCCGCACCAGCTGCCAACCCCGCCGGCCAGCAGCACCCCCAGCAGCACCCCCAGCAGCACCCCGCCGGCCAGCAGCACCCCCTGCAGCACCCCCAGCCCCAGGTGCCGCACCCGGGCCACCTGTTCCCCTTCCCCCCGGGGGGTGGGGGTATCCCGCAGCAGCACCACGGGGTGCAGCACATCCCCCAACAACAACCCGAGAACCAGTTGCAGGTGGACCCGCACCAGCACCAGCAGCCGACGCCGCCCCTCACGCCGGACCCGCCGCCAGACGAGCCGCAGCCGATCCCGCACCACCTGCAGAACACCCAGCTGGAGACGCCGCCGCCGACGCCGCCGCGCACACATTAAATTAAGGTATTAACCCAAGACGAAAAACCGCCGCTGCCGACGACGGCGAAACCGGATTTCAGACACATGCAAACCCTCAAGGAGGCACTTCAACGTTAACTGCGGTTACTTAGGTGTCGCATGTAGTTTCGGAAGGCCACATCTGAATGTGAAACCGAGTATGCTGAGAGCGGTTGTAGACTCATTACAAAAGCGTTGGATTAGAAGTCGTTATTACATAGCTCTTCGTACTCAATTTCATGACGACGACATAGTCTATATAAGTGAGCCATTCTAGGCGCAGTCTGGCGTGAATGTGTCTTTGTGGCCCCCACCAACACTACTCAGCGTGTATCTAGTGCACCCACGGCCATGTGTGGCCTCAAGTTATAAGCAGCATGCAGCATCGTCGTCTGCATTGCCGCAGGTTGTCACCTGCACTCTGGACACGGTGACAGAGCCCACGAGTCCCCGTCCGATTCCACTCGTCATGCAGCCTCAAACCGCCACCCGCACCTTCGCCCACGAGCTCCACGATGCCCGCACCGCCCTCAGCTGCCTTACCGCACAGCACGCCCGCGCCGTCGGCTGGGAGACCCGCCTCGCGCAGCAGACGCACACACGCAAGGATATGCGTGAGGAGTGCGATTCCGAGGCATAGCGTGTGTGAGTCGCTGAGGCGAAGACCGTTGCGTTTGTTGAGAAGTACTGTGAGTGCCCGTTTTACACTAGTCCTGTCCTGTCCTGTCCAGGTCGCAGCTGATTGACACCTCCAACCAAGCTGCAGAACGCAATTCACGCGCTCCACGAAGAAATCCATAACGTAACATCCGCTCCTCCCGCGCTGTATTCTCAAAGAGAATCCTCCATGAAGCACGTACCCGCCTCGATGCTCCCATCCTCCCCACTACTCACCCTCCCCTCCGACCCCTACCCTGACCCTGAAACCACTCGCTCGTGGCAGACAAGGGGCTGCTGAAACGTGATATTGCAGAGTTGCAGAATATGCTTAGGGAGGCACACGAGGGGGTGAGGAGTGTGAGGGAAGAGGCGGAGGAGTGGAGGATGGGGGGAAGCAGGCGGCGGGATGGGATGGGGACGGCAATAGGATGAGGGATGGGTAGGGTTGATGGTGAGTGGTATGCGAGGTTTCATTTTTTATTTTTTATTGACTTTTTTCTTCCTTTTCTGCAGATATAACCTGCATAGACATCCCGCCCGCCCATAGCACACTATGCAGCCCCCATACGCTCAGACTGCGTAGGCAACACCCCATCACTAGCATTACATCCGTTGGCTCCATGCACTTGCAGGGCGACGGCGGGTATCAAGATGTGGATAAGGATGAGGATGTGGGTGCGGGTGCGGAGTGGGATGGCAATATGAATTTATGCTCGAGTCTGGGCAGACCCATCCCCATCCTCACTCCCTCGAAAGACTCCTCCTCCCCCTTCAGACCCCCCAAACCACCACCACACCCACACCCACACCCTCTCTCTAGCCTATCCCGCAGTGTCCAGACCAATCCCCTCCCCTCCCCACCTACACTCCCCTTTCCCCCTCCCACACCCACACGCATCCCCTCGCCCCGCCCCTCAACGCTCGCTGTCAACCGCGACAGCTCACACAATACCTGCTGTGATTCTTCATCTATCAACCACTACCAGCACCCAAACCAGAACCAGACTGCCACCTCCACCCAATACCAGACCCAATACCAATACCAATACCAACACGACCCCCGCACCCCCGCCTCGAATCCCACCTCCACCCAACCCCCCCACGACGCATGCATGCACCCCCCACCCCCTTGCCCCCCTCACCGCCTCCCTCATCGCTTTACGCATGACCCAAGCCAACGTGCGACATGCGCATGCTCACAGACTGCCTCAAGCGGCTGCATCTCCTGCCCTCGGGGGGCGATGCACGCTATTTGTCCCAGACGATTATTAGGGGGGTCGTGGGGGAGGTGGAGGGGTTGAGGCTGCTTGCGGGTGGGGGTGGTGGCAGAAGTGGTGGGGGTGGTGTTGGCGGCGGGCCAGCCCTTGTCGTAATGCACAGCGACATCAAAGCCCTCCTAAAGCTCTTCAAGGACATCTTCACCGAGCTCGGCACCCTTTGCGAGCGGGCGAACGAGGTGCACGTGGTGTTCGACCCCGCGGTCGCATGCGAGATCTGGAAGCAGGTTATAGAGTCTGTGGAGGCGGAGCGCGAACGCGTGGGGGGTGACACTGCGAGGCCTGCGTCGACGATGGGGATGGGGATGGGCAGCTGGATTGCGCCGGTGAGGAAGTTGTTCGTGGGTCCAGCGGCTGGGCCATTGAGTCCCGATGTGCACGCGGGAGGGACAGGTGTGGGTGTGGGTGCGGGGAAGCAGATCGCCACAGAGGTGGGCCGCGGCAGACGTGGGGAGGGGCGCCTGCGATCTCGGCGAGCTCGATGACTGTCAGCGTCGAGTTTGCGAGCAGCGGCGTGCGTGGGATGGAGACGTCTGGCGAGGTGCTGCGCGCGTTTTCGCTTTCGTCGGCGTCATCACTGGCGTCTGGCCCAGCCTGCTTGTGCCCGTGCCCGTGGCTCTGGCGCACCTGCGCTCAGTAAGCCAGTGCCAATGCCGCACTCTTCGTCATAAGCATATTTGCGGGCATGCTGCTCAACCCTATGCTGAGCTCCGAGTGGTGGGTCGTGCCCCTGGAGCTGAGAACAAAATGGAATTGAGGCTACGGTTACTTAGACCAGACAAATCTCTCATTGACCGTTGGGAATTTGCCAGTCTAGCCTCTCACAAATGATGGTAAAAATGCCACTGTTTGTCGGATGCAAGTGACAGTTAAAGATAAAAAGATTTATTCGGATGGGGAGTGTTGGATACTCACGTGTTTAGCACGATGCACTCAGGGCTCGAATACTTTTTTTCTGTACCTTGTTGATCAATTGTACTTACTTCCTGTACCTAGATAGAGGGAGTCACCTACTCCTCATATCATATTCGATATAGTATTACATCTCGTCAAAAAGTAATACAAGACAAGCTTGTCCTGAGGTGGCACGCCGTGGCGTACAGTAACGTACTGTTACATGGATTCAGGTTACTATACGTCAGCACGAGCTGATATAACACATAGGCAGCTTGTTCCTGTGCTTCACCGCGGTTTTCTCATGCATCGTCAATTCTGCTCTTCCATCAATACACGCAACGCCCGAACTTTTCTGATACCACATACGGGAGCCGACTTCGTGCACAGACACAGACTCTCAGTTGCAATTATATAAATAACGAACACTCAGTCACTAGTCCGTTGTTGTTTTTACTTTTTACTATGAAACTCAACTGGATCTCATTTTTTGCCATTGCGTTTGTATCCGCCTCTAGGGGAATGGCTACACCCCTTACTGGTGCAGGTACTTCTGGGATAAACAATTTGGAGGGTGAGCGTTACATTCCCCTTGGGTTTCTTGTTCTTCATTTTCAATTCGTCTTAATTTTTGTAAGGGCGAGCAAAACCTTCTTTCAGAGACGCCTGTGCTGGAGCAAAAGTTATCAACGAGACTATTCTGCATGCCGGAGGTCATGACATTAAATTCACAACCAAGTCATGCGTGCAAGTGACCAGGCCCCTTGCTGCTCGTTTATCCAGCCTCGAGAAACGACAAGCGAACGTTTGCGGTGTAGCTTGTAAGTTGTCAAATGCTATATATACTCGGTATGTGACACCACGTACTAGGCAGTGTTCAGTGCGAAGGGGTAACCGAAGAACCTCCTTCTGCTGTCACTTGCATTAATCTCGGGAATGATTTGAATGAGCTCTGTTCGTATCATAATTCAGACATCTTCGTTTTTGATCTTCAAATCAAACAATTGGTATGAAAGCGGAGACTTTTGTGACTGCGCCAGGGGATTTCACCACCGCCCAATCGGGAAATTGTGCCGTCGGCTTCGGAAATTTGGAGACATCTGACCTGCAATTCTGTACCTCAGAACTTGTAAGTCAAGTAACTTTGTCCCCCTGAGCTTCTGTTTGTAATAGCGCATGTGGCATTACAGGGAAATACTCTCCTCATGATGGTAGATTTTTGCTTTCCATCCAACAGTCCTGCAACTGCTAGCAGCGACGCCGTATGCGTTCCCCCCAGTGGTGGATGGCTAACTGAGTACGTGCTTTCTATTATCCTAAGCCTGAATATTGAAGTCTCCCACGTGGTCAGAGGTTTCCTTGTCTCAAGCTAGAGGTATATGTTGTTCAGAGGCATACAAGGTACCTTCTCGATTCAATAGAATTGTAAGCAGTCGATGATAATGTAACACGGTTTCCGAAGTCCTTTGGGGCATTTCTTGTTCTCCCTTTCTTTTCTTTTTCCTGTTATTTATTTATTTATTTACTACATGTAAGGGGTTCACCCAATCTAAGTGGATAGCGGAAAGCCCTATTTTGGAGGTCTGTAAGATCCAACAAGACCTTGTCAACCCGCTGCCGAACAATTTTCCCATCATCCTCATCGGTACGTTCGAGATACCTGTACTCGTCCTGATCCTCTCCATGTTGCTTCATCACGTCGCGTCGTTTGTTTTCAGCAGCCAATATGTGTCTTATGACATACAGCAAAATGATGTCTATGATGTGAAATACCTAATGCCATGATAACATCAATTATATTAAAAAAGGCGGTTGTGCACTTGCAAGATATTAAAGGAATTATCCAAGGAACTTCATTTCTAGGCTTATGCTTGTCCAGCCAAAATTGAAGAGAAAGGATTTGTCCAAGAGCATATCCTACCAAGAATGTGGCATTTGTAGTCGTTTTCTATATACAGCTGTCAAACATCACCAAGCAAAGCTGTCGCGATGCGCTCACCTTGGTATGGCCTGCGACAGCCGACGTTACCTACGAAATTGACATGACAAATGAAGAAGCATCCCCGAAGTTTTTTCCGGCAGAAACGATGAGGTTAAAGGTAATATCCCCAAAGTGTCACATCTTGCTTCGCAGATAAATAGCTCCAAGGAGTCCCCCCTACACAAAATAGTCAGCACTATATATATATAAGTCCTCACAGGATTATGCACCTTGTTAGAAAGAGGCAGCGCCAATGACATAATGTAGGCGATGATTGATGGAATCCAGAATCCAATACCAATCCATACACGGAAATTCTGGTGAGTGTCAAGAGAGAATAGTGAAGTACAAAAGCAACATACAGGAAATTGCGAAGAAGTATGCCAACAAGCGTGATGCCCATAATTTGCTTTCAAGTAATGTTAATTAACCCTACTTGCACAGTAAAATCCACCCACTTACTGTTGTACCAGATGGTATATCGAGCAACGTCGTTCGTAACGCAGTGAATCCAATAGCATTGATGATAAGGGAGTACTGAGTTCCGATGCTAGTTTGAAGGTTGCTATCGGAAGGATCGCGAGGTAATCAAAAATCAAGGTATCCAGGTCAATTAGAGAATACTAACGCTGAAATAGCGTACAGGAAAAATAACCATGTCTTCGTATCCTTGAAGTCTCAATTACCTGTGATTTCTTCCATTTCTTCGTCTCAATACCATTTTGATTCTCCTGCATGCGTTTACAGCCTTTCCCGAAAACCTTGACGCGCGTCGCTTTTTTTTACTTTTTTTTTGGTGCGCCGCCTGTAGGGCAGGCGCCCAGTGAGCAAAACACGGTCACTTTTTATCAAGTTGTTACAAGATATACTAAACATCCACAGGTGACTATGAATGGAGCTGAACCTCCTCCTCCTTATGAAGCTGTCCAGCCAGTGTCAGAGCCGGCAGACGTAGGACACAGTAGCGAAGATTCGCTGGAGGCTGTGGGGCGTTCAATGTTGCGTGAGATTCAAGGATTCACTCATTCGGTGATCTCATATACTCGCCGAGGCCACTGCAGAACCAATTCATCTTCGTTTGCGCATCCCCGCTCGCCCGAAGCCATCAGCGGTGTTGAGCATCAGCAGCTCAGAGACGGAAGCAGAGTCTGGGCAGAACCTGATAACGTTCACCCCTCACAAACGGGGCTTTGATGACAAATTGTTTGCCTCGCACTGAATGGCCCTAGTGACGGTAGATAGTCCGCTCGTCCTTGCTTGACTCATCCACGCAGACCAACATACCAGCAATGAAATTGGCCTGCATGTCGGCTCTCCATGCTGCTCTAGCCCCTTCGTCCCTCTCCCCTGCTGCCCATCGCAGTAACTTGTAGGTCAGGCCTGCTTCCCGAATGTTGCGATCCAGCGTAGTTATTGCGACCAGAATGTCATGTTCTAGTGCAAGCCAGTCTTGCAGCTCATCTAAATACATTTCCTGAGACCATTCAATGAGTTCTACCAATGTGTGAAGTCTCTCCCCATTGAGCAGGTGTCCCCTCCCTTGATTTGGATTTGATGGTGGCACGACATAGCTGTACTCTTTGTAGTTGTCACCCCACTGGTGCACACTACTCCGAGACACACCGAGGATTTGGCACGTATCCTCAAGAGTGTAGCCATGGGCCAGGAGCCACAGTGATTGTTGTTTTAGGTCGCTACTTATGTGACAGAATGGTATTGTTACAATTTGCAGCACGGCACTGCATGCCCTACAGGCACACCAAAAAAAAAAGTAAAAAAAAGCAACGTTTTCGGGAAAGGCTGTAATGACTTTGACTTTCTTGTCTGCGGTAAGAAACCAGGCAGTGGTTGGATTGTCGGGAAAAAAAGGTAGTACAGCACACCAATGAGGATCGTCCAAAGAGCCATAGTGATCATAAGCCATTGCCGCTCATTAGGTGAAATGTGAAAGACACCGAAAGAGATGAAACTGGACAGGATGGTGGCAAGCCCATTACATTCATCAGGAAAAAATGTGATGAGTTTATAGTGATATATAGCCTTGATACCAGCCATAAAGGCATAGACAACCCCTCTAGTTTATAGCACGCCATAGCCAGGTGTGGGGCTTCCATAGAACATGATATCTATTCATAGCATGTGATACCTGGCAGCGTTCACTTCATAGCTGTTTATAGTGTGAGCTCCATAGCTCTATTGTTGCTTAATAGACCAGAGAGCCAGCAAAGATAAATTCAAATACATTCACAGGAATCCCTCGCTTACAGTTACAATTTACAATGAAAATGCCAGGTAAGTGATAAAACTATTTGTTCAAATTACAACTAAATACATATACTACACTCAAAAGAATATAATGTTCTCCATACTTACCCAACCACAATGGAACAAGCTTCTGAGTCCAATGGTGAGAAACCAAAGTGACAATGGCAAAGTGAAACTTCCACCCGTTCTGCTCCACACAGACCCAAACTGTGCGACCATGGTATGTTGATGTCATTAGCAATGGAAATGGGAAATGCACTGCAAAGGTGACATGTGAACTCTACATAAGTAAGGAGATTATCATAGATGGATGACATACTGACATGCTCATTTAGGCCAAAAAACTATCAATGAACTGTTTGAGGTTAAGCTAAGACATGAGACAACCGGTAGGCATGCACTTACAGCATCTATGGCAGCCAAAGCCTGCAGTAGCCGATATAAACAAATCCCTCACCGCACAACCTGGACCAAAGTAACCTAGGACCTCTTCACTCATGCTACATAGGACAGGACGATGACCACTGAAGCCATACACAAACACCGTTTGGGTATAACAATAGAAAAAATCATTAGTGTTGAAGTTAAGGTTAAGTTTAACTAGGACTTACTGTATGTACAACTATCCGACATCAGAGTGAGACAATCAGCCTAGCAAATTCACAGTCGTTGAGAAACATATCAGGTAGAGAGGGTGGGATAAATGAAAACGTATCCAGTGCCAGTGTGAAAGGGCGACATGAATAGAGGAGGAGAAGAATTCCATCCAGGGTGGGGGAAGGAGAAAAAGAGACACAAGATTTGGAATTTGAAAAATGTTTGTTGATAAAGTATGGGCTGAGAACTAGTCACGTGATATCATTTAGGGTAGGTGCACTGTGACTTGTATTAATTTTAACGCTCACAGAAACTCTAACTAGGTGGATTCAAATACCATCACTAGTGTTGTGTACAGAGAGAGAGTATTGAAGTTGAGAACTAGATATCATGTAAGACCTCTGAGTCTGTACAGTAAAGGAGCCCTAGCAGACAGATTCCGGGCTGGTTGTACTACTGGTACACCAAATTTCGTGAGCCTGTTCATGGAGTTCAAATGTATCAAGTGTTGAAAGGGACACAAAAAGGATGCACAGACACAGCCAACATATGGCTCGATTTGATTGGAATGAGTTGCCACCTGGTCCCTGTGTTAGGGGTGAAGGTCAATCACACTCTCTCCTCCGAGTCGGAAGATGTCCTAGATCATTGTAGTCAATTTAATGTATCAGACTTTCTAAATTTGTATACATACCAATTTTTCAATGACTAGCAGTCTTGTGGCAGCCCAAATGCAATTGATCTTGACCTTAGGCCTGTGTTTCTGTCAGCCACTTGTAAACCCCCAGGTGTTGTTATATGAGTGGAAGATAGATGATAGGGCCCATAGAGGTGATAGGGCTCATAGAACTATGGGGATGTGAGCCTGTCTATAGCATCAAAGTTCAAAGAAAATTACTTTATTAGCCTGGATGCAAGACTTGCCTGCAGTGACGCATCCCTCCGACACACCAAGGAGAAACTGTAGAGTGACTTATGGGGTATTGTTGATGCCATTAATTCAACTACGAATAAAACAGTCACTCATACAATGCGCCAAAGCTTTTGCACAGTGGGCTTTTAGTTATGGATTGTATTCTGGTAGTGGTTATTAGTTGCACATATTTTTTGTAGTATTTTTATATGCAATAATGTGGTGTTTTTTTTTGGATTTTAAAATCGACCTTTGGCTATTCCATGTGGCACCAAATTTTGTGGCCCATATGTGCCCATAATGTACACTTTTCAGTTGACAGTTTGTTTTTATGATCACATAGGAGGTGGTAAACCAAAGTAGCTTTAACTATTTGATATATTGGCATTTATTTGCCATATTGGCAATTATTTGCCTTTGGTCTAATTATTAGGATAGTCGGTCTATTGACTTTAGTCAAGTAGTCATCCTCTATACCCCTTTGTTTGTATAGCACTGATAGTTTTGTCAAAATCTTGTCTTCTTTGATTTATTGCTTATATGTATTTGTTCTCTAGCCTGCATACATGTAAATGATGTAATGCACATGAGGACTATGGATAACATTGTACATGAGTCGCTTCTTTCCATTTTGACATTGCTGACCTTTGTATGTGTTTCTGACACCACCCTGGGCTGAACACCCTGAGATCTATCTCAAGACTCCTTCCTTCCCTTCCCTCCACACCCTGCTACAGTCCTTATCTTAGCATGCATCACAAGACCTCCATGTGGCTTACTTGTTTGTATAATTGTGCGGTTATAACATAGAGAAAGGTGACATTGAATGATATGTAGCCCTTGTCTATGTCATGCTCACATGTGACTAATCAGATGATGTGTTACCACATGCACTAGATGGCTGGTTCACTTCAGATATTTAGTCAGAGAGTAGCAAACACAAAGCTTGGTTCACTCACTGAACAAGTTCTCCTGCCTGTTGTGTTGTTTTGGACACAAGTCAAGCCAGTACTAGAGCATTGAAATCCGCAAAAAGGCTTACATAAGTATCATGATCAACAATTATTCCCCCATGTTTACATAGTCAAACCAAGAAGGATTCCAAACTATTGACCATTGATCTAGTCAAACAGCCAGACATGGATGAACAGTTAAACATTGAAAACATTGAATCCAACCTTGTTTCAAGCTGGCTGGCACTAAGTGAGTGGTGCCAGCTCCTCACTTTTGTTTACATCACTTACCTTTGTTTGATCTAAGTAACATGCAATCGTTAGACAGGGTAGGAAAGCAAGAAACCTTACTTGCCCCCAGTAGCATTGATGTCAGAGTCGAGTCAGTGTGTCGAGTTGAGCTTTACATAGGCACAATGTGCCTCATGAGTTATTGATTTCCAGTGGTAAAGTCAAGTCAGAGTGCACCGCCTTGGTATCTGTTCTCACTGACCATGTGCACGCAGTGAGTTCATAAGAGGTAATTATCAACTGATCCAGCTCACCTTCTCTCAAAATATTTGCTGATACATCCACTTCGATACCCCATGATCACTATGTGAGAGGGCCATCTCTCTTGTATCTGTACATAGTGAGGTCATGGCTCAATGTAAGTCCATATTTGGGTTCATTCATTGACCTACCTCAATTCAAATCTACAGGCTGCCAGTACCTTGAGTTGAACCCATCCTTCACTTTGGCTCTCCACTGGCAGGTGTTCTTGGTTGACCTTCAAATAGCCTGCAACCAGTTTGTTTTTAATTGTCCATGAATATTTACTCACATTCAGTTGTAGGTATCACCTAAATCTGTTTGCCACCCTTCCCTTGCAACTTTATGTATCGCTCCCACCCCAACTACATCTTACATTAGATTCTATGACCCCATTAACCTCTACGATTGTTAAGTCTAGGCTATTGAGCATCCAACGTAAGTGAACTATTCATGTTGAATGTTCTGTCACTTACCACATTCAAGTTACAGCAAACCTTCAAACAGTATGTTCCCCTTGCTCTTCCTTCATCTGGTTCACCTGATATGCTCCTCCAACCTCAGCTTTTCACACAGCACTCCTCCATTTGATCTACCCACCCCCAGACCTGTCCAATAGCAATATTTTCTTTGCAGCTCAGCCCATACAAAGTCAAAGATTGTAGCGTGGTCACTTGAAGTGGCTCTCAATGCGTCCTGCAGGCAAGAGAGAGATGAAAGGCTATAAAGGTATTGACACCATGTATAACTTTCTGTTATCTACTTACATTCAAGTGCTCATAGAATCCAAGTAGAAAGTTATTCTGCCTCAGAGTCAAGAGTATTTTAGAAATGCCCACACACAGTTCAAATAATCTTTCAACATCATCTGGTGTGACAAGTCCATGCATGGGAATCTAGGGGGGCATTGTCCACGATCACTTGACAGAGGTCAAGGTTTGTCGCCAGACCTGTGTCACAATAAGCACAAGGATGAAGAAGGCCATAGACACTATCAACACACCTGGTAAGAAATTGCACTCACCACACCAACATCATTGTCCTGTTCAGGACTGTCAGCATATGCCATCTCAGGACTCACAGCTTCACTCACCACACCCATACTAGGCTTGCATGGTGTTGTGTTGCTCAAGCTCAGGTTCACAATCAATCCTAGCAGAGTGGCCTCCGGAAGACTATGGAGCTTGCTTCTGGATATGAGTCATGTGAGATTGTGACTGGGTATGATTGCCTGGTTACAATGATGTAGACAAGGGCGACATTTTTGTGAGAATGTCGCCTTGTCTATGTCATAGGCTCACATGACCCAACTGAGATCAGTGGTGGCAGTGTCAACATGGCACAACATCAATGCCACATGGCATCACACTTGATGGGTGGCCACTGCGAGAGGGTCACTGGAACACTCTTTGTGGCCAGCGGGGACAGCATGAATGGCCATGATCCAGGTGCCAGTGTCATTCTCACAACACTTGTGCATGTTGTGTGGATGGAGCATGCCATGGCATGTGTGACCCAGTCATTGACGAGAGGTTGGTACCAGTGCAGATGGGTCAGTGGGGTGCACAGCGGTGAGCTGGCCTTGATCCAGGCCTCAGCATCATTCTCAAAGATTGCAACGGTGGCTCACCTTGATAAGCAGGCTTGGTGCGATAGATGGGTAATGTATGTTGTAGATGCGGGCGGTGTTGACATCATGTGTCACACCATCATCATGACTCTGAGAGCCCTACTTAGCGATGGTGGACCATGAGGGATGATGTTATGAATTAGATTTCTTCTCATTGGATGTTGGAGTTCAGGATTTGGAGTTGGGATCGGAATGTACAGATGTTGGCTTCAACTTATAGGTTGCGCCCTCTTGGATCCTTTGTGTCCTGGTATTTCAGAAGGTCAGGATATCAGAGAAGTTGGAGAAGGTTGGAGGAGTCAGAGAACGGAAAGTCGGATAAGACTTAGAGACAGAAGTTGAGTCAAGGTAGGTCAATATTTGAACTGAAGAACAAAGTACATGGAGGAGTTGTATATAATGAATTGATACAGTCTGAGTCAGAAAGATACGAAATGCGGAAAGCGAGATGGAGTGAATACAGGATCGGGGTAAAAGTAAATATGGACATAAGACTGAAGATGTAGATCTTGATAAGAAATGACTAAATATAGATGAAACAGGGATAAGTAGAACGGGTGGAGTAAATTGGAAATACGAATTGGAATATATCAGAGAAAAGTGGAAAAGCTGGGAATGAATCTGGGTTCTAACAGTATCTCCTCTTTAAGGCTGAGCCCTTGAGGCCTAAGATCAGTGTGGGAAGTTTGGTTTGGTGATTAAGCAAGACCCCTAATGTGATATATAGGAGTGATGGATGGGGTTTGACTTATCAGACTTCTGATCTTCTTATCCCTACTCCCCTCTAAGCTCAATGTCGATGCCGCTGATTATCTCGCTTGAAGATCTTATTTCCAAAGATGATTCAGGGTTGGAAAATGATCTGGAGGTGCAGATTCACGAGATTTTGGAGTTGCAAAAAGAAGTGGCAAAGAAATTGGAGCAGAAAAAGTCGAAGTGGAAAAAGGTGGAAAAGGATGGGATTCCTGGAAGGCTAGAAAGAAATCAGAGGGAAAATCTCAGGAAAGGAAAAGCAATGTGGTGGATAGAACCATTACTTGTCGGAGGGTGCAAGAATCTGCCATAAATCAGATCAGGCACGAACAGTATTGTTGTGTGGGATGTTGGGTTCAGGACATGTTTTGTTCACCAATAGCGGAAGGAACGAATGGGACATGCGATGAGCGCGCAAAGGATGGAAGGACATGCCGTCGACCAGGAGTGTTGGGATTTGCGGAAGAAGTCACAAAAGGTGTGGATGTGGGTGAGGGAGGAACAGCGGAATTGCTTTTGAAGGAAATCCGAGAGTTGCGGAAGTCTGTTGATCGTCATGCAAGTTCCATGCAGGTACATTCTGAGGAGATGCAAATTCTGACTGGATGGGTGCAAAGAATGGTTCAGCACCGGGAGCAGGAATTGGAAGTGAGGATGGAGGAAATGGAAAGGGATGAAATATGGGAAATGGAATCGGAAAATTGAATCAGGATTGAGTGGAAAAGTGAAGCGGGATTTCTTGGAACAGATGGAAATGTAATTTAGAGAAACAAACACAGAAAATATAGGAAAAAATCGGAAAAAGGAAAAGGAAAAGTTAAGGCGGAATTGGATGGGGTTTATTGGGATAGGTTTATTGGGATATTTGTTATGAAAGTCTTCAACAATTTCCAAAGCGTTGCCTAATTCCATAGTGGGAATCCACGAAGGTTCTTCATTGGTACCTTGATAGCCCATCCAGCATACCAAGTATTGTATCTTGTAACATTGGCGATTGTCTATCTTGGAATCCAGAATTCCATCGATTTCGTATTTGGGTTCACCTTTGATAATAACTGGTGGAGGCAGAGGCTGTATTCAGTTCGGAATTTTATTCAGAGTCACAGGTTCTAGCATGGAGACATGGAAGGATGGGTGAACAGCATGCATACTGTTGGGTAAATGGAGAATGAAGGCTCAATTGCTGGTACCTGCGGGTGTGATGACTTCAAAAGGTCCAAGGTATTTTTCAGTGAGCTTCTTTGAAGGTTGGGTTGTGTGGAAAAATTCGGTTTTGACAAAGACTTTGTCACCTACTTTGAAGTCTGGGGCTGAAGAATGTTTCTTGTTCACGGGTTCCTTGTATCAGGATTGCACGTCAGAAATTCTCTTTTGGAGTTCCTGGTGGAGTTTGTCTAAGTCGACTGCAAAATCTTTTGTGTGGGATGAGATGAGATCATGTTCAGGATGTACTGAAATGTCAGGATTGTAACCTTTGTTGGCAAAGAACGGAGAAACTCCCGTTGTTGCGTTCAGATTGTGATAGGTGAATTCTGTGATCAGAAGAAGTTCAGCCCAATTGTCTTGTTGATAGTTACAATAAATGCAGAGATATTATTCAAGAGTCTGATTTGTTTGTTCGGTTTGTCTGTCGCCTTTGGGGTATAACTGGAAGTGAAGTGGAGATTCATGTCTAGTGCCTTTCTGAGTGTGCAGAAAAAGGAAGACACAAATTCTGAACCTTGATTGGAGGTAATGTGAGTCAGAACACCATGCTTGGAGAAGATGTGGAGAATGAAAAGCTGAGCGAGTATTGGAGAAGTGATCGTTGTGACTGTTGGAATGAATATAGCTTGTTTTGTGAGTCTGTCAATGATAACAAGGATGCTGTCAAAACCCAATGAAAGTGGAAGTGGCTCAATGAAGTCCAAGGATATGGAATTCCATGGTCTTGGTGGAATTGGTAAATGTTTAAGGAATCTGTAAGGCCAGTGTAGTTGGGATTTTGATTGCATGCATGTTGTACAGGATTTGACATAGGAAATCATGAAGTTGTGGAGTTTTGGCCATGTATATTCACGTCGGATATTGCTGAGTGTCTTGTTTTGTCTGAAATGTCCGGAGATTTGGTGATCGTGCAGATATTGTGGAACGTGGAGTCGGAGGTCATTAACGTCAGGAAAGTAGATTTGGTTGTTGAGTTGGAGAAGTCCTTGAGGATTGATTGACCATCGGGGTGTCGGAGGATTTGCAGGATAGTCGGAAATTCTGGGATCAGAAGAAATGGATTGTCAGATTTCTACATGAAGTTTCTCAAAATCCATGATGGTAACTGCATGGAGAATTGTGACATTAAGGAATGTGGCTCAGAGGGACAATGACAGCTGTTCATTAGTAAAAAACAGGCGGAAATTGTGCGGATTAATGCTGGCATAGTCGCTACTCCCCTCTTTCAATGTCCCATCATCTAGTTAAAGAGTCGGGTTTTGTTCCAAGTTTTCCAGGTCGGAATTGGATAATGAGGTTTAATTGGCATAGGTATTCTGACCATCAGACTTGTCATCGGGTTAGAAGCTTAGTGGTGGTGAAATATTCAAGGTTTTTGTGGTCGGTTACAATGTTGATGGTGGAACCAGAACCTTTGAGGTAATGCCACCAAATCTTGAAAGCTTCAAAAATTGTGAGTAATTCCTTGTTGTGAACATCGTAGTTTAATTCCGGGCAGTGAAAGTCCTAGAATGAAAAGCTACAGGGTGAATTTCACCATCTTCTGGAGAGATGATGGAGAGGATTGCTGCTAGGGCATAGTCCAAAGTGTCGGTTTCCATGATGAATTGGCAATCGGGAATCCAGTGTAAGGATCAGAGCTGTGGTGAAGGCTTTCTTAAGTGTTTCAAAGGCTTTCTGACGCTCATCGGAGAAGTTCCATTTTATGGATTTATGAGTGAGTCGGGTAAGCGGGATTGCGATGTTGGAGTAATTATGAATGAAGCATTGATAAAATTTCACAAAACCTAGGAATAATTGGATGTCTTTTACTTTTCTGGGTTCAGGCCATTCTTGAATTACTTTGATCTTGTCGTCTGCCATTGAAAGTCCTTCGGGGGAGAGCATGTATCCAAGGTATTCTACCATAGTCTTGTGGAAATCACATTTGTCAGATCTTGTGTAAAGTTGGTTCTTTTGGAGACATTGGAGAACTTCGTGGACATGTTCTCTGTGTTCTTCCAGGTTGTTCGAATAGACTAAGATGTTGTCTAGATAGATGAGGACCGAAATGTTGAGCATGTTGCCAAATATATCATTCACAAATTGCTGAAAAGCGACTGGTGCGTTAGTGAGACCAAAGGTCATAACACGCCATTCAAAGGAACCGTATCGGGTCCTGAAGGTGGTTTTCCACTCATCGCCCTCTCTAATGCAGACTAGATGGTAAGCATGTTGGAGATCGATTTTGCTGTAAATCCGTGCCTTTCTGGGGCTTTCCAGAAGGTTGGAAAGTCGGGGAAGCGGATATCAGTCTTTTGTGATCTTGTTGAGACTGCAGAAATCGATACAAAGTCGGAGTCCACCTAGTTTCTTCTTCGAGAATAGTACCAGAGCACCGTGCAGAGAAAGTGAAGGGCAGATGAATCCTACGGCTAGTGCCTTGTCAATGAATTTTCAGAGTGTTTCTAGCTCAACTGGAGATAGGGAATAAATAGTTCCCAAGGGGGGACTCTCTCCCTTTATCAGGTCAATCTTGAGGTTGTACGGTCAATGATCAGTGAGGATTTCTGCTTTCTTCTTGCTGAAGATGTCGGAAAACTTGTGATATTCTGATGGAATGCCGTTGAGATTGGCTGTCAGATCGGGATTCAGGGAAGTGTCAATGATGGAAGCAGATCTTCCTTTCGGAATTACGCATAACTGAAAGATCTCCTCGTTATCTATTTTGTAAAGGTGAACGAACACGGAAGCAGGGACTAGGTCGATAGGTGAGTCTTGTCCAGATGTCAGAGGGGCATCCACGCGATCAGATTTTGGAATTCCGGAGACCGCAGAGACGGATTCCATGGAGAGTGACGTCAGAATAGAATCTTGCTGCTGAGGAATGCGGAATGATATACTACCCAATACCCAGTCAATCAATGGATTGTAGTAGGTGAGCCAGTTGTGTCCCAGCACGACAGAGCAGCTAGAATCAAGCGGTGTTACATACATAGCAACAACCTGATTTTTGCCAGATGGAAAGTGGACTGGCACATCGATAGTCTGTGTGATTGAGACATTAGAGGTGCTGTCGAAAAGCTTTAGCGGAATCTGTGGGATATTGCGGAATTCCAGTGGAAGCTTGGAAGCAAACAATGAGTCTACAAAACAACGGGTGGAACTAGAGTCCATGAGAGCTTGGATATTAGTATTCAGAATAATGTCAGAAGTCAATGGTATGGTAAGAGAATCGGATTTTGAAAGAGTGGAAGTGTTGAGTTGAACCTTGGAAAATGCACAGATGGAATCAATGCAGCTCTGGGTCTGTGCGGAGGTCTCAGAGCTGCTTATTATTATTTTTGAATCCGTAATGGCCACAGGTTTGACCTTGGACTTGGGTTTGCTCGGAATTGCGGAGGCTGCTCAGGCCTTCGATTGAGTGTTACAGCTGTTTGCATTATGTAAGGCATGTGACAATTTGAGTTTGAAATAAACTCCCAGCTTGTGAGCATGATAACTTGTTCATTTCTTGACCGATTCTTCTAATTCTTTTTGTAATTCACTTGAATTAATTTATACTAGTGCTTCTATGTATTATTCTCCTTCTAATGTGTCTAAATAACAGAAAGGTCTCATGGGGCACACATGTGCTCATGACCACAATTCTGGTGGCAACATAGCCTCCAGCTTAGTAAAATGTTTATATGTTCCAGTTATAAAGTTAATTTAGTGCATGGTAATAATTCTCAAGCTCTATTATTCATCCTGGCCTCTCTACACCCTCTAAAGACAGGAAGCTTTTTTTGCCATTGATGCATAAGAGGTCTAGAGAAGCTTGTGATGGTCAATCTTATCATAAAATCTTTTAAAGCACTAGATATACTGTATAGCAAGACCAGATCACTATTTCAATGAATTCCAAACCATTTTGCCACCAGAATTGTGGTCATGAGCACATATGTGCCCCATGGAACCTATTTTTTATTTAGACACATGAGAAGGAGAATAATACATAGAAGCACTAGTATAAATTAATTCAAGTTAATCACAAAAAGAATTAGACGAATTGGTTGAGAAATAAGCAAGTTATCATGCTCACAAGCTGGGAGTTTATTTCAAACTCAATTGTCACATGCCTTACATAATGCAAATGGCTGTAAGGGAGGTTGACTGTCACTGGAGGCATGCCAAAATTTTCTGACCCAGAAAACCATACAGAAAATCTTCAGAAATGGTTGAGTATGCCAATGATTTATCTGGATGGGAAAACTGTGTGAAAACAGAATGTTTGCCAATGATTTTCTGATCCCAGGAAATTTTAATAAGATCACCCAGAATAACTGAAGAAATTGTGAGGAAAAACATGGGAAAACATGGGGAAAAGAGTTTTCTCAGGAATTTTCTCAATTTATTCTGAGTGATCTTATTAAAATTTCCTGGGATCAGAAAATCATTGGCAAACATTCTGTTTTCACACAGTTTTCCCATCCAGATAAATCATTGGCATACTCAACCATTTCTGAAGATTTTCTGTATGGTTTTCTGGTTCAGAAAATTTTGGCATGCCTCCAGTGGACTGTGGACAATCCTTTGTGATATGTCTGGGTTTCCCACAGAACATGCAAAGGTTTTGGTCCATGTGTCACTGTCTCTCCTGCTAGGTTAGTTTTCCATCTTTTCCGAGTATGTTAGAAATATCCAGAGTTTTGTGGAAATTCGATGTGGAGGACTGAGGTTTGGCAGAAGAGGCAGAAGCCGAACTGTTGTTGTTGTTGTTCATCCTCTTCTGTGACTGGTTCAATTGGGATTCTTGCTTGTCTGATTTGCTACTGTTACCGGAGTAGTTATTGTTGGAAGTGGTGGCATGGTTGACCTTGCCTCATTGTTCCCAATAAAAACTGTCGATGGTTTGCGCTGACAAGCATGATACTTGACAGTGCCTACTACACTACAAAAGATGCTCACTGCACACGTGCCTATCTTCATCAGCTTTTGCCAGACCATCATCTGCTGTGCTACCTCCAGTCTGCCAGACACATCATCTCCACACTCATTCTATTTTTCATCAATTCTATTTTTGATATGCCATCCAGCATTGCTGCCACCATATCCCATGATTCATTTCAGATGACTGCCAAGCCAGACATACACCTTGGGCCACACATCAAACTTCCTAGTTGACGTTCTCCCCTTAATGTTCATTTATCCAATCCTCCTCCACATGTTGCACATTGTCAGTACTATCGTCTCTATGTTGAATCTCCTGAAGGTCCATTCCGAGTATTCCCCTCATATCCTCCTTATCACGTTCACAATTGCATATGGGTATTTGATCAAACCTTCCATGCTCCCTTCTACGTCATCGGTTTTGACCCAAACTTCGAATCAGTGAATGGTTGGCATTGTATCGTACTCAGGAATAACTGGCACGTCAAAGAGCATGGACCAGGAACAGAGATTTGCTATGTTTATGTGCCTAAGGACTTCATCAAGCAAGACTCGTCTTTGTTCTCTCTCTGGAGGAGATTTGTATCCAAGTGTCGTGATTGGTTCAAATGTTTCTGAATCATCTTCAAGTCAAGTAACTCTCTTACTCATCCTTGGAGATATTTGACAAGCAACTGGAATCCTATTGGATGGCTATGACTCATTTTCCCCACATGACTCACTCGCTTCTTGGCTATACTTCTATTTCCAATTGTTCCACATGGTCTATTGTCTGTGACTCACTTCTATTCTATTTCTGGCTTCTATTTCCAATTTGCTGCCACATTTCTATTCATTTCTTCGACCACCTGACTCATTTTTCCATTTCATTACAAACCACCTTCCTATTTTGGGTTTCTGCTCTCGCCATTAGTCATTTCTCCTGTCTGCTGTTGATGACATTGTTGTATGGCATACTCACATCATTTGTTGTTCTGCTCATGTATATAAGGCCTGTTTCGCCTTAGTGTACCCCAATTCACCTCTTTCAGTTGGATTCACTCGTCTAAGTCTCAAGTCTAAGCTTCTAAGTCTCAAGTCTAAACCTTCTAAGTCTCAAGTCTAAGCCTTCTAAGTCTCAAAGTCTAAGTCTAAGTCTACTTCTAAGTCTACTACTACTACTTCTATGTCTACGTCAAGGCCAGCTTTGTCAATCACGTGACACTTGCTGTTGTATCTTGTCTTCAATTACATCATCGTATTACATCATCATCATCGTCACTGCTACATCATTATCTTCATCTTTGTTCTACCTTTGTTGCAGCTGATAGCAAAGCACACTGAGCCAAACACCAGTGTTAGTAGTAGCCATGCAATGACAACACTGCTACCCACTGTCTTTTGGATCCATTTCCAAAAGTAAACCAACATTTGTGGCTGCCCCAGAGAGGCCCAGTCCATTGTCTATCATCTCAGCAATCCCTATTCCCATTTTGACACACATCCTTCCATCAAGCCCTTCCAGAACTCAGTTTGGTCTAGGCCATTGATCATTCATCACACACGTTCCTCATCCATCATCTTCTCAATAAGGCCTTATCCCTTCCTGTTTCATCTATCCGGCACTCTCTCCGACAGTTATTGCCATTTATATCTGTCATACCTAGCTATTCCGACGACACCTGTCTATTTCGTACATAACAGGAAGTCGAATTGCAAGTTAACAATACTTCGCGACAGCCAATACAGTCGACAGCCATCTCAATTGGTACCCCACACCGGATCAAAGCTTTTCCTGCAGATCCTACTCCACATCCGGACTTCCTATTACCATCTTAGGAGCTCTTTGCCTCGCCTCATTCATACCTCCAAGGCGCTTGGCACTCGTACCTTCTATTTTGGGCTTCATTAAGCGTGTACTTATCTTTTGACACTCATCCGGCCTCCGTTTGTATTCCCATTCATTCCCAATCCGACTCCCACCTCCGACTACTTCCGACCACATCCGGTCTCCGCCGACATCTGACAGCGCCCTTCATCAAGTGCCAATTTCCAGGATCTCATTAGCCCAATTTGTACCGGATCCTTTTGACGTCACCCATCGGCGATCGTTCCTAGTGCCTGTCAATCAATCCTCATTTGTCACTGCCTGTCCAGTACTCTAATCAAAGTACAATCCACCAGCATTCAGCAATCACCTCCATCAGATCCAGCTCCTTCCTTCTTCAGCCCAATCCTTGACTCCCTCTTTGGTCCAAAGACTTGTTTCGCTTGTCCTGGTTGGCTAGTCAATACACCTCCACCAGGCCACATTTGGCTGTTATCCTCATCAAAGCTTCATATCAACGATCCTAGCTGGTTTCCCAATCAAGCACATCTCTGGACTCCAATTCCTGTCAACAATCCGCTGCTAATTGACTCCCTTATTGACCATCCCATCCTATATCCCCTTGAATACAACTTCTTGACTCCAACAGAGCTCAATACACCTGTCAACTCCCATTCATCAAGCTCATCTATTGTCATGGCTCAACCAGTTTGCTCCAAATTTGACTTCCCTCCCCCTTGCTCTTGTAATGCACCCAAGAGATTTTCCAGCCAATATGATGAAGTTGCCACTTTCCTCAAAACTTTTTCAGAACTTTCCGATGCATATGGTTTAACAACTGAAGACCGCTTCAAACGACTTCCTCTCTATGTCAAACGATCAGTTCAACAAGTCATTGACGGATTAACTGAATTCCATCAGAAGAACTGGATCACATTTGATGCCAAGCTTAGAGTCCTATATGATCATGACCAGACATCAAAACACTTCAAAGAGAAAGATCTAGAGAACTTTACAACCAAGTATCATCACAGGGTCCTTTGAAATCTCTATGACTTCCATTGCTATCAAAGGAAGTTCACTCACATTGCAGGCTGGCTGCTCAATTGCTCCAAGATCAGTGACAGTGCCTATGAAAGATACTTCTGGCATGGTATTCCAAAATTGATTTGGGAGAAACTTGAAGACAGAATGCTTCAGGAAAATGCTGCACTCGACAGATCAGTTCCCTTTAAAATCAACATTGTAGTCAAAGCGGCAGAACATGTCTTTGACCTTTATTAATTCTATGATGATGAATCTGACTCAGATGGTCTTGTTTCAGAAGCAGATGATTCAGATGAAGAAGAGAGTGGTTCATCAGACAATGATGACAGTGATTCTGATGATGACAAGAAGAAAAAGAAGAAGAAGGCGACCTCAAAGTCCAAGAAAGCTTCCCCAGCTTCTCCCCATCCTACTTTGACTTCTAATCCATCATCTTCGACTTCTAAACCCAATGGCTCATCCCAGAATGAAACTGACAAAGTTGCAGATCTCATCGACAAGCTTGCTCGCATGAACATCAGCAACCCCAACTACTACTCTCTTTATTTTTGAATTGTCACAAAAGTGCCCATTATGGTCAATATTCTTCTGAAGCCCTCCCAGTGCTCTAGTGAAGCTTGCCCTTGCACCAATACATCCTCCTTGAGTCAATTCCAACAGGCTGATTCTAGCTCATTTGAATGCTATTTCTGTGGAGAAAAAGGACATGAAACTCGATGATGCCATCAAGCTGACACAATGATTGCTGCTAACACAATAGCTCAAAATGATTCAGGTCGTATCACATGGCCAGATGGTTCAGACATCCTTTGTAATGGCTCAGAAACCATTTTATCTGCCATCAATCGAGAATTAGCTCTCCAGCTCAGGAAAAATTCGGATCGTCCTGCAACCACCAATCTAATCATGGCTCCTCCAGAAATATATGCAGCTGATTCAGACTATTCAGAGAGCAACAGTGGCAAGGTCTATGCACAGTATACCAATCCTGTCTCACAACCATGTGACGAGAGAAAAAGCAATAGGAAGAAGACAAGATTTGATGGAGTTTATCCTCCTCCTCGCCCTAAGCTTGCTCCCAAAGCTCAAGACACATCATCTAGTCTGGCAGTCCCATCTCAGGCAACTATATCCCCTCTTCCTGATGCCTCCCAGTCTCCTACTCCATCAGCATCAGCAGACAAGGAGAATATCATTCCTAAGGTTACTCCTTATGACATTCCTCCCCTCCCTTTTGATCCAGATGACGATGATCAAATCATGGAAGATGTCTCACAGCCTACACCTCCTACAACTTCTTCTCGTTTTGGACCTCCCAGGGATGCTAAGCCATCGAAATCATCAATGAAACCTTCGACAGCTCTCAAGACTTCCAAGACACCAGCTCCAGTCACTACTCCATCATCTCCTTCAATGAAACTTCAGTCACAACTCCAATGCAATCTCAATGTTGACACCCTCGTTGACAAAATCTTGGACTCACCTATCACTGTCAAACTCGGAGAAGTACTGGGCTCATCACCTTTTACATCAAGAAAGATTTTGGATTACCTGCAGCTCACTCGTCCTACACTCTACACTCAAGACAGCAATATTGACATCGACACTTCTATGGTTAACAATATGGGCATGAATCCTCCAATGCGCTATCGTCCTCGTGAAGCTAGACTCATCTCCATTCGCATGAGCTTTGATACAGGACATTCAGTCAATACTCTCATCGATTCTGGGTCAGAACTTGACATTGTATCATGTGAAGTTGCCAGCCAAAAACAGATACCTATGGATCTTTCAGCCACTTGATTTATGCACGATGCTGGACAGCACACTACTCCCCTTGAAGGACATATACACAATGTCAATCTCAGCACAGGAAATCTCGTCACTACAACAGATCTTTAGGTCAGTGGCAGAGTCAAATTCTCTCTTCTTCTAGGACGACCTTGGCAATGTCAAAGTCGTATCAGCATTGGAGAAAGAAAAGAAGGAACTTATCTCTGTCGTCAAGACAATACTGACAGAAATATTTGGGAAATTTGTGCTATTCCTGCTAAAACCAATTCAGATGAACATGATCATGAAGACAGGTCTTTTTTTGGAAATCCTTACAATCATCATCCACATCTACATTCAGATCAAGAATAATACCTCCTTCAGTCCGAGATGACTTTAAACTACCATATACCCATTCTGCAATCTCAAATTCTCCCTCCTCATCTTTCTCTTCAAGTCCTATATATGCTGGTTCAAGTCTCACGATTTGGAATATCTCCTCTCCTCAAGAAAATCAAGAAAATCCAAAAACAAGTTCTACTTTTGCCAACAGAAAATACAAACCTGTACATCGAAGAATTCGCCTGGTTCCAGCTGTTTTCCCTGAAGATGCTCGTGTAACTTGAAGATTTAGATTTCCCAATGATCCCCTTCTCAACCTTCCTGTACTATCACCAACTCCTACCGACTTCATTCCCACTCTAAAACTCACTCATGAACACCTCAAGATCCTCAATATCAATCCTAATGGTTTCTTATGGCCTGAAGAAGAAAAGCTTATGACAATGGTATTCACAAATAACCAAAGAGTCTTAGCATATGGCGATTTGGAAAGAGGAACACTTCGCTCAGATTACTTCTCTGACTACATCATGCCTGTTATTGACCACATCCCCTGGGCTAATCCCCAAATCCCTATTCCTCCAGCCTACCTCGAACAAGTCATCAAGCTCACAAAAGGCAAAATCGAATCCGGAGTTTATGAGCCCAGTCAAGCCTCATACAGATCTGCTATGTTCTACACTCGAAAGAAAGATGGTGGTTTACGACACGTCATCAACCTTCGAACACTCAATGGCATTACTATCAAAGATGCAGGACTCCCTCCAGTCATCGACTCATTTGTTGCTCCCTTTGCTGGACACTCCATCTATTCTGTTTTTAATCTCTTTTCAGGCTATGATGCCAGACATATTCACCCCAAGAGCTGTGATCTCACTTCATTCCAAACTCCTCTAGGACTTATGCGATATCGAAGTCTACCTCAAGGCTACACCAATTCCTCTGCCAAATTCCAGAACTGCACTGTATTCATTCTACAAGACGAAATCCCTCATAATGTTTGTGTTATGATCGACGATCTTGGAATAAAAAGGCCCTCCTACTCGATACAAACAGCCAGATGGATCTTATGAAACTATACCAGAAAACTCAGGCATTTGTTGTTTTGTTTGGGAACATGCCATTGTTGTCAATCAAATCCTACATCGAATTGCAGAATGTGGTGCTACTGTATCCCCAAAGAAGTCTCAAGTTGCTCGACCTGATGTTTTACTTGTTGGTCAAAGAGTCACATATGAAGGACAACTTTCAGACCACTCTACTATCTCCAAAATTCTCAAGTGGCCTACTCCAAGGAACACAACCAAAGTGCATGGATTTCTAGGACTTTGTGGTACATCACGCATTTGGATCAAGAATTATTCGGCACTTGCAAGACCACTCACTGAACTCACTCGCAAGAGTGTTCCTTTCGAATGGAATGAACGTCGACAAGAAGCTATGGATGCTCTCAAGCAAGCTGTTGCACATTCTCCTGCCCTCATCACCATCAACTATAAATCAGGACGACTTGTCATTCTTGCAGTTGACACTTCCATCATCGCTATCGGTTTCATCATCTTCCAGCTCAACAAAAACAATCAAAGAAGACCAGTACAATACGGCTCACTTCCTATCAATGAACAAGAATCAAGATACAGTCAGCCCAGGTTAGAACTCTATGGTCTCTATCGCTCCCTTCATCATTCAAGAATTCATCTTGCTGGTATCAAGAATCTCCTCATTGAAACTGATGCCAAGTATATTTGCCAAATAATCAATCATCCAGATCTTCAGCCAAATGCAACTCTCAATCGCTGGATAGAGGGTATTCTTCTATTCAATTTTGATCTTAAACATGTTCCAGCTACTCAACACAAAGGCCCAGATGGACTCTCTCGTCAAAGACCTGCAGAAGACGACTCGGATGTTGAAGAAGAAGAAGATGAAGATGATGATGATTATGACATAGGATGAAAAGAAGAACAACAAGATTATGAATGGATTTCAGAAGCTAATTATTTATTGGAATGTTCAGGAGACACTTGTGCCATCCTTGACAGTATTGATCACAGAGATGGGTGGCGAGTTTTTCATCAAGTCAAAGATACTCAACCAGCAGAAGATCACCCTCAACGTATCCAAGATTTCCTTACTACTCTCAAACTTCCTACATTTTCCTCCCCTTCACAATGGCATCACTTCCTCCATCAAGCCAGAAGATACTTTGTCAGAAATAACAAGCTTTGGAGATGCTCAAAAGGATATCCACTACGAGTTATACTTGAATGACCTCAACGCAATCATATTCTAGAACTTGCTCATGAAAAACTTAGTCATCATGGAATCTACTCTACTGCTAAGACTATTTCTCTTCGCTTTTGGTGGCCTTCTTACTTCACTGATGTCAAATGATATGTTCGTTCATGCCACCCTTTCCAAATTCGTTCAACATACAAAGTTCATATTCCTATCACCAGTTCTACCCCTGCGACTCTATTCTCCAAGATTTATCTCGACATTATGCTTATGCCAAGAGCTCAAGGTTATCACTATATTGTAGCAGCTCGTGATGATCTTTCAGGTGCTACAGAAGGACAAAAACTCAAGAATGCTACAGCTCATGCAGTTTCTCAATTCATCTTTGAAGAACTCATCTGTCATTATGGAGCAATCAGAGAAATTGTTACTGACAATGGTCCAAAACTCAAAGGCGCTACTCATGAACTTCTTCGATGATATGGCATTCCTCAAATTCACATTTCACCTTATAATTCTCAAGCAAACGGAGTTGTAGAAAGAGGACACTTTATAATTCGAGAAGCGGTAGAGAACTCTTCATCCCTTCATCTGCTTTCCGGCATTACGGAGAAAAAACTTTGTCAAGGTAACTCAAGGACATTATACATTCTAGGTGGTCATTAAGAAGTTTGTTGAAGCTTACCAGGATCTATAGAACCAAAGCAGAAGGACAGATCAAGTAAAAGCTGAAAACTTAAAGACGGTTTTGATCTAGAGGACCAAACATAAGTGACGCGGTATCTGGAGCGGTCATGAAGAAAAGTTTAAGCCGAAACAAAAACTCAACTCTAACTATCTCATACAGACGACGAAACAGCTACAGTAGACTTACAAATCTCTCAACAACTTATACCTCACGTTCCTCAAGAAGTCATCACTCTAAACCGAACTTTGGTCTTTGTTCTATACAACGAAGTTCCTCTAGCTCCCCTTCCTACCCTAGTTGTGGGTATCTCTTCTATCATCTCTCTCTTAGGACACCGAGAAGATTGACACTGTGTTAGTCGTTTCTTACGTACTACTTGTACTAGACCGGTAAAACTATAAAACGGAAGCGTTCGAAACTACTCA